>VXBB01017864.1:30788-45629 GCA_013399915.1 Illadopsis cleaveri | reverse complement strand
GACAACGAGCGCTTCCGCCGGATCCCCGGGACACTTCCAGTTCCGCTGCCGTTCGTATTTCCGTGGGAAGAGCCCTCGGGGTGTGAGGGGGGTGGTGGTGGGGCAGAGTACTGTTTGTGTTAGGTACAAAGCGGGTGGGTTTAACCGAGTGTTCTCGCGGCCCCGCTGAACTCGGAATTGGGAGTGTTCGACCTGGAGAAGAGAAGGCTTCGGGTGGCCTAATTGCGGCCTCCCAGTACCTGAAGGGAATTTACAGGAAGGATGGGGCAGGACTGTTTACGAGCGCATGTTGTCACAGGACAAGGGAGAACGGTTTAGATCAGATAGTAGGAAAAAAAATTCTTTACTAAAATTATTTTAAGAAAAAAATTACTATGGGGGTTGTGAGGCCCTGGCACAGGTTGTCCACAGCAGCTGTGGTTGCCCCATCCCTGGGAGTGTTCAAGGCCAGTTTGGACGGGGCTTGGAGCAGNACTGAAAGCAACAGGCTGACGGGACATCTTCCACCACCCTCACGCGTTCACACCAACACCGGGCAGTGAGCGGGNGAAGGTGTGCCTGCCCATGGCAGCGGTTGGAACAAGATGTTCTTTACGGTCCCTTCCAACCCGAACCGTGCTATGCTTCTGTGACCCCGCCTTGCCGGGCTGAGCCCGGACGGTGTGACCGGAACCGCTGCCCGGGCCGGGTGTCGGGCTGCTGATGCTGCTGGATGCATTTCACCGTTGATTTAAATTAGTTCTGGTTGGAAATTAGTGGGACGAGGCCATCCCATGGCTGCGGCAGGCTGCTGTGACTGAGAGCGCATAACGCACCCTGTAACTCATCCTAAAGGCTGCTTACAGCCGGTGTTGCAGCCCCAGCACCTCCTCACAGCCGCAGCTGCCGGGCGAAGGGCCCTCGTTAGGGAAGCACGGTCCCATTTGGGAGTTGTTTACACACAAACTCTGCCTTAACCTACAGCGGGCGGGGGTAAGGGTAAGACGCGGCAAACCAAAGGCATATTTTTAAAAGTAAAAAGAAGAGTTCGTGTCCAGCAGCTTATCAACCAAAGCTCCCGAGCAGAAAGGCAAGATAAATATCCCCATATTCGTTTTTAGGAAATTATATTTTTCCTGTTGCAGAATTAGTTTTTACTTTATTTCAGTTTAATAGTGAAGCCTCAAGACTATCTGGGGCATTTTGAAAACGAACACGTTATTTCAAGTGCTGATACCTTTTTTAACACATTTCCTTAAAACTGCCAGCAGTGCACAATGAGATTTTGCCAAAACTCTGCATCTGTCAAAAACTGATAGTTATGATGTAGGGGAGCATGAACCATGTGCACTGGAAAAGGACAGGAAAACTCAAGTACATGTGTATAAATGAAGATGGGGGTAATTTATTACAGAAATGGGATTTTTGGCTTTGTTTTTACTCAGGTGTACTTCTTCAACTGTGTCATTCCTTACAGCATGCATTTTCTCACTTGAAGCTTTGTCTAAGTCCAATTTGCATAAGCACTAATAATGAGGACATAATAGTCCAAAAATAGAAAACATGAGGTTTGCACATAGAGGAAAAACATTTAATTAGATCAGCTGATACAGAGCAAGCCTGAAAGCAAAAGCACAGAGGGAGCTGGTGCAGACTAGCAAAGAACAAGCTGCCCCATTCCCCCTTGTCCTTATGTTTGAGTCAAAACAAGATTTTCAATTTGAAAACAGTTTCTAACTGTGAATTTAATCCTAACATAATATCCTTCCTGCCAGAACACAAATCAAAATGATACCGATTTTTTAAGTTGACTGTAAGTAATCCATGTTTAACAGGTATGACATGACTAATTCACATGGTACTCTTTGTGCTACTTAAAGAGCTCACACCAAGGGGTGCAGAAGCACAGAAGTGCCAGTCCAGCTCCAAAACAAGCCCTGGTGTCTCAGCATACACATAACTGAGGTTATGAAAAGACAGAACCATTTTAAAGACTCCTTGAAGATGTGCAGCTTGTGTAGGTGATACCCCAGCATGAATAAATCCTGAACTGGTTCTGCCATCAGAAACCACAGCTGGCCTCACACACCAGCTGTGCACTGAGGAACAGACTCCCTGCAGATCCCATCCTTCCATTCATTCCATGGCAGAGAACACAGCAGCCACACAAGCAGTCAAGGAACTTCCAACACACCTGAAAAGGCTGTATCCTTGTTTGGTACAATTTGTGACTGATATATCTAATACTTAAGGTTTCCTCACAACAAATAAAATAATTCATGTTGCTCATGCAATCATGTCCAGGGAGAGATTTTTAGACCATTATGTAGCAGACTGTTCTGAACACATTCAGTCATGTTGAAAGCCAAACATTTAGAACTATCAGAATGGCCAACCAAAAAAAACCCCAACCAACCAATACATCAAATGTCCTTTTCTGGTAGATTCTAAGTCTGAAAAATAATGGCAAATGACATTTGGAATGTTCCAACTCCAGATGTATTCAAGGCCTTTCAAAGTTCATGGGAAAGAAAAAAAAGGGTGCTGGAGAGCAAGCAGAGGATGCAGGCCTGGGAGTCTGGTGGGTAGGACTGTCTGTTCTTCCCCAAAATTATTGAAAAACTTCAGTAAAAAGAAAAAAAAATAAAGTGTTGAGTGGCAGAGTACATCTTACCAACACAGATAAACTGGAGTATTCCTGGAATACAGGGATAAGTAAGTCTTATTCAGCACAGAATAATGAATTATGACCACAATTCCATGAAAACTTTATATGAGTACTTTCAAATTGATTTCTATGTGCAACAGAGGAAAGTTAGCAGTTGACTTTTTATCCATACAGGGTTATAGTTCCTTTCCTCCCCTTTTCTCCTATTTGAGTGAAAGGACAAGAACAATTAGGTTACTGTCACACTGTTTTCAATTCATAAAAAAGAAGCAACATTCCTCTATCTCCTGACACCTTGCAACTCATGCAGTCTTTTTGCCTTAATGCAAATATGTGTAATGTGCCTGTAACAAGCAGGTAATGCTGTCAGTTGGCATCTTCACCCAGAATTTAAAAGATCTTAAAAGAAAACACCAGGGAAAAATGGTTAGGTTTTAAAGTATTAACTTTATTAATAAATATACATCCATATGATGATGTAAATACAGATCATGAACACTACTCCATTCCCATACACATAATTGCACACGAGTAGCTCAAGTTCATGGACATAAAACCATACACAGTATCTAATCAGGCTTTTTACAGCAGAGGACAGGGTGCTGATACTAGTTACTTAACAGACTACTGTTACCCCCAAAGTAAACCTGTGGAAAAGCAAATGATGAAAGACTGAAGGAACAGAAAGTGGTTCAAATTTCAGAATACAGATTCTTCTATTTTGAAAAAAAGTCACAAGGAGAAAGGTCTAGTCTCTACTAAAGTCATAAATATATTTAGCGGTGGTAAAATATATGCATTAAAATAGAGAAGAATAAACCTTTTGTAATCAGAAATGAAGTCTGCAGTTCCAAATATTTATGATTGTTATCAGCTGTTTTAACTGTCAACTCTAAGGGTAGCATGAAATATTATACTACATGTAACAAAGAACAGCAGAGTCACAGCTAATGAAACCATTGCACAAATGACTTCACATTGCTCTGCCTTTTAAAGCTCTTCAAAACGGGGGAGGGAGTTAAATTCTCATCTGAATTACTCAGTGTTTTGTAGTTCCAGGTAATTCTCTTCACAGATACATCACTGACAAGGCTTGGTTTTGTCCTGACTGAACATTAAGATCCTTCAGACAAGATGAAAATATATTCATTCAGAAGAGAGATCTTTAATGGCTCTAGTTAATTTGATTAGTTTAAACTAAATCCAAGATATAAAGAACATTGCTTTAATGACAAAGCTAAGTGCTGATTTTAAAAATACCATCTTTGATATCAAAGTCAGCTGCTTCTGATGGTATCTGATGTTTTTCTGTCAAAATATGGTGCTAGCATCTTGAATCTGTCCAGTGCAAGACTTTATAGTAGCAAAATTATTTGGTTTTAAAGTTTAAGTAAATTTAATCAGAAAATGAATAGTAGTTACTATATGTATCTTAAACAGTGAACTTTATAGCATCATTAAGGAATAATAGCAAGCTAATACATTTCATTTATGTATAAATAAGACATTAGAAACTTGATAATTAAAAGAAATTATTAAAACCTAAACTTGACATGTCGGTCTTCTGAACAGTGTTAACACACAACAGTGATCCTAGCTTATGAATAGCTGAATTATGATATATAATATAAAATAAGCAATTTACCTTACAAGTAATGTTTTCATACTATGGGGGGAAAATGCCAGTTTTCCCATTGGTACTAATAAAGTTTAGGCATTAACATGCTGTTTCAGTGTTTCTCATGGAAAGAAAAGTGTTGAAAAAAGCACAATGTATTCTGCAGAGTATACATAGGAAGAACAGAAGTATTTGAAAATTCCATTTCTAGTCACTTTGAATCTCCTCTTTTTTTTTTTTCCCCTCACTGCATGGCACCAGTAAACTCTAGTCAGATATAAAATAAAGCAGAATTAGGAAACGCCAGCAGTGTACTTCTGGTCTCCTTCCTGAATCCAGAGTGCCAAGCAGCACACTGCGGGCTCTCTGAACACTTTTCTATTTGATGCTCATCACTTCACGACTGACAACATTAATTAGTTTTTACTGGGATTATATTTCATCTGATATAATTAATAAACACTGTAATGAACAGAAATTGCTTAGGTGATTTCATTATTTCATCAGCATACTTGAATACAAATTATACTAGCAGAACAGCAATACATCTGCATTATCTCCTGACACAGCACAGCACCATTGAGTGGATGCACAAGTGAGGAACGGACAGGAGCAAACAGGATCAACAGGAGGAGGTAAGGAGTGGAGTTTCTCCAAGGTACAGTGGTGACATGCAACACGTTCCTTGCCAGCGAGGTGTGACACTCCTGCAGTTATACATTCAGCTGAAGAGGACTGCTTGCCCAGCTGAGTTCAGGAAAGAACTTAAAGCAGTCTTTTGTTGAAAAATTATCTGATTAAAAACAGCCAATACAACACAGATCCTGAGGGTGAATGAACTCACGTTAGCGTTTTGCATGTGTCAGAAATTACATCTTCTGAGAGAGACTGCTAAATTTCAGACTTGAGAGTTTGTTGAGGAACAGAACATACAACTGGATTTCAGAGCTTCAGCATGAAGAAACTATTCCTTAGTAGCAATTTAGCTGCCATCAGTTCATCTATCGACTAAGGAGCCATCCAGTATAAGTTGAGGTTCATTGTCTTAGTTGCCAGTGCATACACAGTTCCCCCAAAACAATTCAACACACCTATTGTAAAGTACAGCAAAAGTCCAGCTCAATATGTGTTAGGCATCACTGGAACACCTGAAGGCTTGCTGCTTTTTTCCTGATAAAAAAGGTATGAAACATGACATCTGTTTCTTAAGTTGTCATCACTGAAATCAAGAGGTCTAGTCAAAATGACAGCAGGCCAGAATAGCATTTATGTTAACAAAAATGACCATCATCATTACCCATTCAGCACAGGCTCAATTAACCCAAATTTTATTCTCCCCCAAATCTGCAAACTCTACATATTCCCCCTCCCCAGGTATTTCAATCTACAAATTTATAATGAAGTCACTTTATATGTGAAATGACTTAAATGTAAACTTACTTCCAGATTTAAAAAAAAAAGTTTTAGTTTCAGTAAAATTAATTTAGAACAAACAATATGCAACACTGAGGACTGATTTTTTTTTTTCTTTTTAAGTCTGGATAAAAGTATTTTACACACTCACACTCACACATTCTCCCACACTTTAAAAAAAATTACACACACCCAGTTGAAAAATGGAACATTTCTTTTGGGTGGAGAGGAGGTTTTAGTTTGAGTCAAGAAAGGTATTTATAGTTAACCAACAACATTTTTTTCCAGCTTGCATGCATAGATGAATTACTCTGTATCTGGGCTCTAGCAGTGCAGTAAACTGCATCCTGTTTGCATCAGCTATACAGTTTGCTTTTATAAATCATGAAAATGGTGTCCTTTGGTAGATATATAAGCTTCCATAACTTAAATATAGTATAAATGTCTAACAATGAAATAACTATTTCCAGGAGTATCTGGCAAAACTGAGTTTAAAAATTTGGCAACAGTGTCTATTTTAAAAAGTTTCATTTGTAAACATTGTAAGTTATTACTTTAAAAGCTATTAAACTGTCGCCATCTAAGCACAGATCTGAAAGGCAAAAGCCAGCATAGTTATTTACAGATTTAAGAACATACTGTTTAATATTAATCAAGTGCCTAACTAGAATGAATAGTACTTAATTTCTTATAAAATATTTCAAATGTCAAAGAATTATTTGTGGTTTGGTATATGTACTATTAGGCATTTCAAAATTACCTAGCAGAATGCTGTAACAGTGTAACTAAAAAGAACAGCTCTCACCTAAAGGCAAAGTAACTTGTCTTTGTAAGGCGCTGTGAAGCTGTAACGCCCTGTACAAAGGCTCAGGTTTCTTTAATATCTTCCAAAATATTTTTGGAGAATTAGTTGAAATTCACTTAATGCTACAACTCCAGAAATAAAAGCCACTGGAAATCACTTTAGAAAAAAAGGTTGGGTTTTTATTTGTTGTTTAAGTTTTAAAGTTTATTTTAAGTCTATCTGAGGTCTGTAGAAGATCCTGCAGGAGTGGAAAATGTGGCTTGCCACTTTGTTTATCAATTTTTCTTACCAAGTATGAACTTAACTGCCTAAATTGCTTATTGTGGGACAGATCACATCATGAACCATCAGCCAGCTAATTTCTGTCCTCCTTATTTCAATTATTTAATGCATAGCCAACATCTAGATTTATGAGAAATTGAACTTAAAACTAGGGACATGGACATTAGTTAAGTATCGACACCAAGGCATAATGTATCATTTTAGACTTCCTTATAAATTATGATTTAAAACCAACAGAAGCCTCTTTAAACCAAAGACTTCTCAACATTCCGTAGAAGTTATTAATTGCACCCCTAGGTTATGGCATTATTGGAATAAAATCGAGAAGCTCAGACTTAAGCAAACATTACAAGAAAACTCAAGATACATGCCCAAAATCAGCATAAAGCAGATTAGTAAGGAGTTACTCATTCCCTCCCTTCATTCATTAGGCTGTTTGATTTTGCTGCTAGTTTCACCAGCAGCATGGACTCCTCTGTTATGCACCATAGGGTAAGGAAAAGTTGCACTGCCACAAGTATAATTTAGATTTGCAAGCCGTGATAGAGCTTTAATGCTACCTGGAGGTCTGCCTGGGCTGACTTTGTATCCTGCTGCTTTAGTTGTACCCAAGGGTCTGCCTGGACTTGTCTTAAATCCAGCTGCTTTGGTGGTCCCCAGGGGTCGGCCTGTGCTGGTCCGGTACCCTGCTGATTTCGTGGTCCCTGACGGCCTCCCACGTTTCCCGGAGCGGTTGAGGTTTTTCTTTTTCTTTAGTTCATCTTTTGTCTCTATATTCCTGCCACTTGTGGTCTGCAAGTGGGAGTCGTTCAAGGCATCTTGTCTCTGGCAGGCAATGGGTTTGTGGCTGACTGCGTGGCTGTATTTGCTCTGCTGTGTGGCGTAGAGGTCAAACTGATCTGCAGCCCTCACATTGTCTTCGTTCAGGCAAGAGCTCTTGCCGGTCCCACAGAAAGCTGGATTACTGCTGGCAACAGGGTGCATCATTTTCTACCAAAAACAGGAGAGGGAAATGTGTATCAATATATCATAGTACTGCAGTGTTCCACAAAACAGAATCTTTCAAAAGCTACCTGTTTCATAAAATTAGTCCAAACTACTTTGTCTATTTTTGGTAAACAGTATTGATGTCAGTAAATTACTTCTAAAATTAGTTTTATTAAGTCTTCACTTGAGGTTCTGCACAGTAACCTTTACACATAGTTAAAAAGGACAGTTTAAACCATGTATTATTCACATAGGTATAATTAGGGAAGAAGTAAGCTAAAAAACTGAACAACAGCATTTCAGCAACCAAGACCCACAATATTTGCTCATCTATGATTCCAAAACCTTTCTAACAAAATCTCATCTACATTTTAGTTGTTCTAGCTCTAAGATTAATACGTGACTCAGCTGTAAGCCAAAGAAAGATACATTATAACTCTCTTGGTATAGTCCATACAGGATTCTAAAGATTGTTTTGTTTGCCTAACTGCAGCAAAAGAATAAAGTGCTAATCAGTTTTCTTATTTCATGTCACAATTAACGTCAAAGAAAGAAACACAACAGACATTTGGCAACACAATGGTGCCACAGTTGGGAAAGCAGAGGGATGAAATGAATTTGTAACGAAGTGCAAGATGCTGGATTGCAGAAATGCCACTGCTGCCCTAGTTAGGAGAGCACGTACAAACTGCCAGCAGTGCCAGCACTGAGACATGTTGATATTGTTGGCATTGCCAACAACTCTGGGAAATAAAGCAATTACATCTTCCATCCAACTATACTGGTTCTACAACTTAAATAAGCTGCAAATACTCAAAGTCTAAGACAGTAATATTTAGCCATGCTGAAGACAAAATTAAGCCAATAAATATCTGACCCTTCAGAGTACTTCTATGTCTTACAGCCACACTTAAGACACCAAAAATGTCTTCCCATGGTTAAATTTCACAAGTAGATAAGGTCTGGAAGATTTATTATCTTTTCCCTACAATAGCTCTGGAATATCACCTACAGCAACACAATTTAAACTCTACCATTGATTACTGAATTTATTTGTCAGTTATGAATGCTTCCTGCCAGCCAGAGAGAAAGCACACAGCACAATCTATTTACCCTGGAGTAAATCCCCGTGCTCTTTTCTCCTGATTACAAAGGATACATTCCCTGTTGGAACACTCAATCTACCCCGGCTTGTCAAAGGCACATGACAGTGTGCATTACTCTTGTGCAAATATATGAATATGGGTAATGTCAAACAGTGAAATTATGATAGTAATATAGTTTAAATATTAGATGTTCTAGTAGAGATAATCCAAGTGCTACAATCCTGGTGCATTGCATGAGGTACAGTAGAACAAAAGTGAAACCACTGTTATTGCAGCTGTTAGCATTCAAATAAAACAACTAAGAATAGTTTGCAAGCCTGCACTTAGCAAAGGACAAAGGAAATAAGCTCAGGTCAAGAGACCAGACAGACTTTTCTGTGCAGCAATACAGAAGGAATCTTAAGGTTTTCTACAATTAGCAGTCAAAAAAATGTTACCTTTCTTTAACCCCACTAGAAAAGTGCCTGCAATATCACAAAAAATACCTGAGATTTTTCATGATATGTAACTGCAAACATGAGGGTTCTATAATCTCTTTTTTTCTGGGGAGAGAGTAAAGCCCAGCAGCTCTGAAAGGCTGTTCAGCTGTTTGTTGATCCACTAGAGACACTTGGAGTGGTGAGCAGCATTCTTGTCTCAGTACTCTTTTAAACACAGGAATACTGGCTTTGGCCCCAAAAAACTGCTCCAAGCTAAACTGCCACAAAGAAAGATCAGTTGAGCTGCCCAGTATCCAAGGAACACACCAGAACTGGGAGAAGGCACTGAATAAAAGCAGGGGGCCCTGGTATTCCTCATGAGACCAACCAGGCTCACACTCACTCCTGTGTTACATTCTTTTTCTCTGCTTCTTCTCCTCATTACACTTGGGGGGATTTTTCCATCCATCTTTCTGGGGGAGAACCATCATAAGTACTCCTAGACAGTGAATATATTCTGCTGTAGCTGACAACTGCTGGAACTTCATCACCATATGCATGTGCTTTGTGTCTACAGAAACACCACTGACAAACACTGACTTCAAACACAAGCATTGGCTGATGGTACTTTACCTTCCATCTGGCAAAAACAGCACCACTGGAATGGATGAATGAAGCAAGACAGTACAAATCAGTAACTGTTTAAAATTTCTTTCTAGGGGAAGCTTAACAAAACCCCCAATCTCAGTGGAAGACTGCCAATGGGATTTTTTTAATGCTTTTTCCCCCCTCTCTGCACCATTTTTCATCAAACCATGCAAATTTCAAGTAGTAGCCAAGGTTCCTCTTCTATCTTCTTTGAGTTAAGACTTTTTTTGAAAAGTTTTTAAAAGGAAATCTGTAATCAAGCTTAATTACCCTAACATGGAATCTCCAGCATAATTTTCCTTCATTCACATTACAGTAGGGAATAAAAGAATGCAGAGAGTCTATCTGTAGAGTGGAAGCAGGTTTCTTGGCAGGGAGATATAGAGTAAAAAACAGAATTGGTATAAAATGCAAAGCTATGCCAATTTAAAAATTACACTCTAGCTAAATTGTATAGCTAAACACATACAACTTTGTGTGCAATCATTCTTGAATAAAACTCTCCAAAAGGTTTCCAACAAGATAGAACTTTCTCGTTTTAAACCTGTAAATAGACACGTAAAAATATTTGAGATGGTTTACTTAAATCAGTTTTTAAACTGATTTAACTGACTGGCTGAATATCTCTGTATCAACAAACAGTTAAGATGAGGCATTGCAACAAGGAAATTTAGTTGTATTTCAAAAAGATTTGCTGGAAAGTGACTGTGGAGGATTTTCTGTACAGATCTTTTAGTGCCTGGTAATTTATATCTATACAAATGCTGGGGAAGGGAGGAGGCACTGGATAAGTTGGCTTTGGGAAAAGAGAGGCAGCTTCTCAAGCACAGAAGTTCCACCACTGCTAGAAAGAAGCAGGACAGTCCAGTTGGGACCCACAAAGCTTTGTTACAGGGAGATGTCTGGACATGGCCATGACCCCTCCTTGTACCCCTAAAATACAGCTTAACATACAGCTCTAGCTCACAGCTGCTAAGGCTCCTGGTATTGTTATGGTCCATCTCTCTCTCCAGGCTTTCCTCCTGCAGGAAATTCCCATTCATGACCTGTTCGCTACACAAAATTGTAATGTCAAAGCTACTCAAATCACATTACATAAAAACATCCTCTGAGGCTGTGATGTGATGCCACCTTTGGCTTCCAAACATCATACCTTGCCTTCTTCATGGGCATGATTTAGCTGCCAGTGTAGACAAGATGAAACCTTTGATAAGCAGAGAAGTTCACAAGCCCCCTCAAAACAGGCACTTGCAGTAGTTACTTTATACTGAATACTGGGCCTGAAACCCATTATCTGCACTGAGCAGAATAATCAGTCCCAGCACAAGCAGCAGGCAACTGCTCTGCTCTCACCCACCCCAGCCTGCCTTCTGTGGCCTGGTGAGCACCAGGACAGACCTGACTCAGCAAATGCCTCTGACTTCTGCTAAACCACACCTGAATCGCAGCAAAAGTGCACAAAACTCCAAGTCCATTTATATTACAGCTTTAGAAATGATGAAGACCAGGAAGGGTAAACTCCTCACACCAACAGGGACAATTCTGCTTTTAATGAGGGTTAGTACACAACACCCACTCGTTTTTCTGAGGTTTTTCAGCGCTGAGCTTGCAGTAGTTTCCACAGTATTGATGGGGCTGTGGGAGGCTGCAGCAGCACATTTTCATCACTATCCAACACATACAAAGTATGTGGCTTGCTACTTAACAACACAAGCAGCCCACAAGCATCATTTGTGCACAGCTCTCTGAAGGTCACTGCTGCCAGTGAACGCCGCGGGAGCGGAGCACAGGCCCGGCTCTGTTCAGGATCCCTCATAAAGGACCCTCTATGCTGAGCTCTGGGGAGAGTCACAGGGCTCCTTTGCTTTGCAGGGGGGTTCAGCAGCAACAGCACCAGAAGGAATATTTTCCCTTTCAAGACCACAACAGAAATATGTCAGTTCTGTTCTTCTCTCTTAGGACAGTATGTGTGAGAAATCCTTTCATCACTTACTGAGAAGAATTAATTCTATCAATTTAAATGTTTTTCATATGTTCCTTTTATTGTCAGCTCTTTTTCTACACATTAACTCTTGATAAAGTAGGGCCTTACCCAGTTTTTAAAACCCTATAACTGCTTGCTTCCATAAAGATGCATCCTACTTGGAGTATTCACATAAATGTAAATATTTTAAAAATACTAAGTACGAAAGTCTATCAGTGGCACAACATACAGTGTAACACCTGAATCTACAGTTGAAATCTTATCTACTTGTGAAGCTCGATAACCAGTTTTTCCACACTGTGCTTATGAAGCCCTTTCCACAACTGGTGCATAATATGATTTTTCTCACTGTTTGACACCAGGTAAAACATATTAAAAACTGCCAAAATATAGAGAAATAATTTCTTTACAGCAGTGACTTGCTAGAGTTACTACATGACAACGTAAGATTGTAAATCAAGAGACAACATAATTTTGGAAACAGTTTCTTTCTCAATTATTCTTAGAAATTAAGAGTTCCCCAAGCGATACACCTTACAAGTATGGTCCTTCCCCTGGTGACCCAGAGTCATTTTCTTATATGACAGAAGTTAAGAGTTATTTGGAGCTGAAACACCCACCTCCTTCCAATTCCCCTTCCCCAGATGTGCCGGGCAGAGTGGAAGCCTTCCCTCACCAGCATCTGTGCCTCCTGCTCCTCACCAGAGAGCTGAACCTGGGTTTGGTCTCTGTGCCCCCGGCAGTTCAAGTCTTTTGACTCAGACACTCTAGGAGAAACAAAGCTCTCCAAAGCCTAAGCACCAGCTTTGTATTACAGACAAAGCTCAACTGCTCTCACAGAGTTGATGTTGGCAAGCACCACTAGGCTAAGTGTCAAGTAAACTGAACTTTTAGGGTTCACTCATTATATGATTGCAAAACCAGGCAAACAAGTAATTGTTACACTTTCTAACCCTAAAAACCAAATAAGCCATATCCAAGGGCAGAGTTTCACTAGATACTAACATCAGCAAGGATGTCAGCTGACCTCTTCCCACCCCAAAATTAAGATCATATATGATGATGATGATGAACAGGACACTTTGAAAGGTTTAAGACAGCTTCACAAAAATTAAGGAAGATGGCATCAATGATTTAACTACCTGTGCACCTCCAGTCACACTGACACAACTGGCAGTTTGGTTTCATAATCAACAGAAACCATTCTGAATCCACCCTTTTTCTGAACGGGACAATCCTGCCTTTTCCTCTTCTCTTACACTCCCCACTCCTTCTGCCAACACTAACTATTGTGCAAGAGCAGGACAAATCAACACCGGGGATCTGATCCAGGTGAAAACTAATCCAACAAGAAAGCAAAAGCAACAGTGTGTAGGCATGGGGGCAAGAAAGTAACAGAAACCCACATTTCCATTAGCACAGAGACACTCCCAGGTCAGCCTAAGCCACATTACCCACTGGCTGCCACTGACCCCACTCCCTGGTAACGTTACTTAAAAAAAACCAAGATGATCTCAAAAAGATCAAAAAGATGAACTTCAAAGATCTGGATGACGGGCATGACAAGTCCCAAACACAGCACGGGGAATGGAGGTTGGAGAAAAACCCCAGAGCTGGGGATGGCGCAGCACAGAATGGAGCAGCCATCAGGCCAGACAGACTGGCTTAGGAGAGTGCCCTGAAACTGCATCCTCATTATTCTGTGGTTCTGCAATTACCAAACTTCAAGGCAAACCAAATATGCATATGAATGATGGAGCAGGTAGAAGTGGATCTTTATAAAGAAAGGATTATTAGAGTTTGTGAATTGTCCATTCACCTCAAGGGGCCATTTCCCCCAAAAAAAGGAACAGTCCTTGCCATAGCCTAGAACAAGGGCTTTGAGGAGCTGGAGATACTTATTCATCTCTGTGGGTGTTCTCGCCCACCCGCTCTTCTCCCCAGGGCTGCAGTCTCGAACAATAGCTCCAGAGGTAAGAGGTGCTCATTCATCTCAGTGGGTGTTCTCACCTACCCTCTCCTTTCCCTAGCCTGCTACCACAAAAGCACTTTCAAGCTTAAGAGATGGATCAAGCATCTCCTTCCTGATGTGCATTTTCACAGTGTTTCTTTCTCTGTGACAGGATCGTGCAGAAGGCTCTGGACACCTGTCCACACACCCAAGCCCAGCCACAGCAGCGTCCTTGTGTGAGACAGCAGAAAGACAAAGTCCACTTGTTGAATCTGTTCAACAATGGCCAATGGAAAAACATGTTGGACTTTCCTTATTTAAGGTTGCATCTAAAATATGAGGGATACAGGTACAGAGACAAAATTCTAGGAGAAACTGTGGCATCTCTAGACTGAAATAGAAATAAACCATAATTCAAGAAACATTTTATCAGAGTGCCCTTCCTACCCTTTCATTTTACACAAATAAAAACCACATGTATCAAAATAACTGTTGATCCAGGGAGAACTGCACACAAATTTAAGGTGCAACTATTCACTAATAATTACCCCAGAAGGACTATGCACAGAACTATCCATAACTGTCCACGAGAATACACAGCACTGACACTCGTTATGTCAGAACGCAAAGAGGCACAGAATGGACACAGTGAGGCTGTCCAGATACCCCGATGTGCAGGTGAGCGAAGACATCCGCTACTCAGGTATGTCGGGAAATACATCCATGGGCTGTACGCGCACATCCAGATGCCCCATGCGAATGGGAATATGCTCTAAGTAAACAGCCCTGCACGCACACCAGCCCCACGCACGGAGCTGCGGGTGCTGAAGGGAAGGAACAATTCCCGGCCGCAGGCTGGACAGCAGGAGGGCCCAGCCCCACCGGGAGCGGCCAAGGGCCGGCTGAGGGGACAAAGGAGCGGCACGGCTCTACCCGACTCGGCCGCAGCCGGGGACGCCGCGCCGGGAGCGGCCCCGCGTG
>VXBB01017864.1:7020-30779 GCA_013399915.1 Illadopsis cleaveri | reverse complement strand
CTGCCGCCGGGGGTCGGGGCCGCGCGGCCGCCGCCATTTTGTGGGGCGGGCGGGAAGTGGTGGGGCTGGGGAGGGCACAGACATGTCCCGAATGCGTGAGGCACTGTGCACGGCCGTGCACATGCCTGGAAGCAGGTAAGTGTTACTGGTGCTTCCATCACTGCCGTTTGGATGGAGGAGCGTCGTGTCTTCTGTGTCAAAAGTACACACAGTCACAGGCTTACTTAGGTTGGAAAAGACCTCTGGAGTCACTGAGCCCAACCTATGACCAACACCACTCGTCAAACAGACCAGGGCACTGAGTGCCACATCCCGTCTTTACTCAAACACCTCCAGGGGCGGTGACTCCCTCAGCTCCACCATACGCTGTAATCCATTACGGAATAGTCCAGCTTCAAGGCTATTAGAACGATGCATTACGTTAGTTCTCTCTCCCTGCCGACTCTGCAATGGGAACAGCTGCCATTTCCAGCATAGCTCACACGGGGCTGGGTACGGGCATGGACCATCGGTGTCTTACAGCACCAGTGTGGGACTGCTGGTTATTAAATACTTTGCTCTGTTTCATCCATCTGTGTTCTGAAGAGTTTGGTATTGCAGTAGCACTTCCTTATAAACACAACTTCACATGTGCAAGCAGGAATTGCAACTTCAACTGTTTCCAAACCATCCCATAGAAACATGATTTTTAAGCACATTTCACCATCCAACCTTTTGCCCACTTGGTGGAAGGCTGACCAACATATTTTTTAATCCACATTTGTTAATGACTATAAGATTCCTGGCCTTCATTAGCACCCTTGGTCCAGGGTCTGAATGACGATATTGGTTCCTTAAATGGCTGACACACAAAAGAGCCTGAAAAACATGGTGTACTATTCAGATGACGTTTTAGAAAAGCAAAAATGACCAGGAAGCAAGAACCTGCAACTTTCACAAATGGTTAATTCTGCTTTTAAAAATATTTTCCTTTCCTGCTGTTGTTTGAGGAGCAGACTGCTGTACTCCAACACTAAGATATTCCATTTCTACAATACTTGGAGCTCTTAAGGCCGAAAATGGTTGTGAAACATCCTGCCAAGATGATGATTCACATTCTTGCCATTTCTTCCTAATGCATGCAGGAATCCTCACTTGTAATATAAGAAAGCAGCAGGGAAAAGCAGCGTTTATTTAGCTTAATTTAGCAAATGATTCAGTTTATTTATAAATCTCATCTTTCTGCTGTTCAAACGCCTGTTGGAAATGCCAATGAAAAATGGTTCAATTCAATACCTTTTCGGTGTCCTGTTATTTTTAATATTTTAATCTGGAAGATAATGAAGTCAGGCTGGGCTCAGCCTCCTGATTTCTGCAGAGCAATAGGGCTCAGTGCCCTCGTGTGAAACTGTGCTAATAACAACTGGGACAAAACACTCTCTTCTTTTGTCACAGCTCCCAGGGCCTGAAGCACAGTGTTCGTTTGGTTGCAAATCTGCTTCCTCCTTTTCTCCCTCTAAAGAACTGACTCATTAGCAGTACCAAATGATTACATTAATTATCTGTAGGATAAGTGATGCAATGAAATGTTGACCCTCCCCAAATCCAAACCAGAGTGCCATTCTCCTCCTCTCTCACTGAAGATCTCACCGAAGGATCCACATTTTCAAGTAGAGGAAGGGCCTCAAAGCACAAGTTCCTTCTTCTGCCAATACAGGAGCTTCTTGCCAGTCCTGGGCTCCAGAGCATGTTGAACAAACACGGAGAATTCAGTATGGGAACTGCCAAGACCTCCTGTCTATTTAATTGTGAATTATCTGAGCTGGTAATTTCTACAAATTCACTTCCTTGCTAACATGCACAAGCAGAGGAAATTTAGGTTTTAACGAAAATCCTTAATCTTAACTCTTGTAACATTTTCCTTGCTTGGCCATTCACTTCAGAAAAGTTGCCATGGAATATTTATTATTTTGAGAAATGTTTGTGATGATGAACTTCATACTTAGAATGGCCAAAGTATAAAATAACTTAATCATATGCTCACTCCGCAGTAGGTTATTAATAATTTCTTAGCTCACTAGAACCACTTAGATCTGAGATGTTAATTAATTTACCTCTGCTTATGCTGGTCAGCTTAACAGTCTTGTATATCTCAGTTTGAGTAAAGAAAAATATTTAAGTCTGTTTCAGATGAAAAGTCTCAGAGAAGCAATGTTTGGGTGGCAATCACTCAAACTAATGGTCATTTATTTAAAAACAATTGTTTCCACTGTAGCTAGAACTATGAAAACAAATCTTCCTGCCTAGCATTGTATAAACATTGTACAAAATGTACATTTTGGGACAAATTTGAGTCCAGCTGTGCCCCTTTTATTTTTGCATTTTTAGGTTGCTCTCTGTCTCCACTCCCCCATACAGCCAGCCACAGTTAGCTGGAAGCCAGAATTTATTCTGCAAACGCCCAAGCTCTAAGAACACAAACTTGTTTAAGCTGAGACCATATTTGGAAGAGATCTGGGTCAAGGAAAATAATCAAAGGAAAGTGCATTCCTGGAGCATCACGTGAGGAGGCCGGAGCACGCACACAGGGCCTGGCACTAATGCACTAATGCTCAGGGACGACCCTCAGTGCCTCCCTCAGAACCACCTCAGCAGCAAACTGAGGCACAGCCAAGCCCTTGGAAATGAGGTGTTCAGCAGCACACCACCAATAGTATCATGACCATGACAGAAAGTTAAAAACTAATCCAGGCCAGCTCCACAGGCTCCATCCTCACAGCCACAGGTACCTGTCTGTAACCCTGCCACTACTTTGGCTGAAGTAACCACCATTTCTTACAACTGTAAACATGCCTGAAGGACTGGAACACCAAAGTATTCTCTCACTCCCTGAAATTCCAGCATTCTTTTCCTTATTTTAGGAAGATCCCAAATCTAGCCTTTGGTGTTTGTTTTATATTCAGCTGCTACAACTGCAGAATTTCAGGAAAACTTTGCTTAACAAAATCTTTTTTTTTCCACTTGGAAGACTTGAGTAGGAAAAGCCCCTACAGATGGTAATTTCAGCCTCTGAATATTTTATTTAATTAGCAGCCAAATGCACATTAACTAAATTGCAGTGCTTTAATTGTACAAGTAAAAGCTCAAGCAGCCAGCACAAGAACAGCTACAGAACATGCTGGCTGTGATCTACACTCATTGTCTGGGTTTATACTTATAGCATAAAGTCAGCATGCAAAATAGGCCTTGAGCTGCCTGTTTTAAACAAAAGGTGGCAACCATGTACCATATAGTTCAGGAGTATAACATTTTGAACTGTAATAGCACACATTTTTTATCTTGCTGTGAATTTTTTCCCCCCCACAAAATACTGGGTTTAGTCTCTCCCGTTTTCCTGGCTAGGGCATTAATCTTTCCCGGTGGTGGTGGGGGGTTATTGCTGTTTGAATCTCGGGTGGGTCACTTGCACAGAGAATGAGGGAGCTGGGCTGGGAGCAGGGGTATTGCTCTGCCTCCCCTCCCTGGTGTGGGCCTGCTGCACAATGACCCCACCACATTATGTAACATGCAAGAAAAAGCTCATTCATGATCCAGTGCCAAATACTTTTATCATTTATCCACCCAAAACATCACTGTTCACTCAAGTGCTAGAGCATTAAGGCAACCTTGAAGCTGGTAGCATTATCACCTGGGCAGGTAACAGAACAAGCTCTGCTTATGTGTATTTTTAAAAAAAAACAGAACAAAATCACAGCATCCCTGTGCCCTTCCCACAACTGACCACATGAAGCTGACCAGAGCAGATTGCCTGGAAAGCAGCCAAATCATATTTATAAAGACCTTGTCTATATCCATGGACACACTTATGAAGAACTACATATAGTGGTTTTCATTACTGAATTGTATCTTCTTCAAACTTTTATTCTCATCTTGTTTCTAGTGTTTATTTCCTTGTGTATTTGTTAATTTGAGAGCTTCTTTCCCCCTGACTTTTATGCATTTTGCTCTTGTTTTCACATATCCAAACACCTTCACTGTGACTTTCTTAACTGAGCCTGGCTGTGTTGCATTGCATTTCCAGCACAAAAACAAAAGTACAAACTGCTGCTCACACCACCCTTCTCCAAACAGCGTGAGGAGACTGTCATAGGAAAAAACACAGAAGCAGTGCAAATGCAGAAAACAGAGGAGCTATTCAGAAAGACAGTTTCTGAAAAATATACATTGAAATTGCTTTTATTTTTGCTGGAATTAAAAAAACATAAGAATATTGACATTGCATTTAAAACCCCCAGGAAGTTAAAGAGTATACATTTTTGCATCTCTGAAATCCAATAAAAGTATCTCCATCATGCCTTTTTTAGGATATATCAACGTATGAACATTTTGAACCAAGATTTTTAATGACATGTCAGGCTGTCCAAACTCTGCAGTGCCCTTCACTAAATATATAATGTGTCACTCTTCTGCGAAGGGACACTGTCCAAAAGTTAGACAATTCAACAAAGAATTTCTAGGAAAAACATCAAACCCCAGTTCTTAAGGGAAGAAAAACCAACGCATTTAAATGTTATCACACAGCTTTCGTTTGGGATTTCTAAGCTTTGAGAAGTGTTACTGTGTGTGCTGCTTCTCTCTGCCCTACTCCATGTATTAATACTGGCAAGTACTACCTTAGGAGTGTTCTTACCCAAAAAGTAGAGTGTTAAGCTGGTATTGTCATTCCTTTGCTTCTTCCCTGTACTGCAAATAAGGTACACTGACAGGGTAGCAGACAGTTGTATGCAAACATAAAGAGTCACTTAAATTACCTGAAGTTTGGAAAGAAAAGTTGTGAATTTATACAGCCATGATGCAGATTGTATGATTTGTCTCCACCAGGGTTAAAGCAGTATATACACAGCTGGTTTAAAATGACACATTTCCTCTCAATGTGTCAGGTAAGAAAAGCTTTCTATGAAAGTCCTTTTGAAAGTCATCATCTTCAAAGTCTTGCAGCTGCTAGAATGAGACAATTCAAATTGCTGCTGCCTCAGCTCCAGACAAGCAGACGAGTTCAATGCTTAGGAGTAGAGTCCATCATGAATCCCACTGGTTATGGGGTAAGACCTCAAAAACATCGGTCTTGCCTGTCCCAGTAGTTTATTGACTGCAATGATAGTATTTGTGGAATTCATTCATAAATATCACTATACATTTTTACTTAATGTCATAGCCTAACAGTAATAAAGATGACAATCCTGGGGGAATAATCACATTAAATGTATATATAAGAACACTATAAAAGAGTGACAAAGTTGTATTTCATTACAAAAAAGGTTTCTCTTTTTTTTCTGCGAATTCCTTTTTAAACTAAAACAGACTTTCATTCTTATGTCACCAAATGAGAGAAAAAAAAATCAAATCGTAAAATTCTGATGTTTAGAAAAAAACAGGAAAATTATTGTCATACTACAAAACATTTCACTTTATAACGACCCCAAAAAGTTATCTATTACCTGGATGATAAAGAAGAATCGGGACATGAGGATAAAATTTTAAAACAAGACCTCAAGTATTTTTGGAAAAAATTCTCTACTCTGATCAATGCAAAACTCTCTGACCTTAGGGGGACATTTGTACAGGGAATGAATGTGTGTGGAACCAGCCAGAGAGATGCTATGGATCAGGAGAAAGATCCTGCCTTTATTTTGGTGTTTTATAATTTTTCCAGTGTAAACTGATGTGTGAACCATTTCAACAATATGAAGCAGGTACATTCTAACATTTTCCAACACAAATCCCAACACTTTCATTTACTTAACAGTATACTGTCCAAAAAATCAATGTTTATTTCATATTCTTTATGATGAAAAGTATATAAACTGCACTTTTAAATTAAATCATGTTCCACCAAAACTGGTCTGCTTTAAGACTGATAACTTTAGTGGAGAGAATTAAGATGCTTCAGCAAGTATCAATTTTCTGTTAAAAAAATGTCCGCAAGATGAAATAAAAAAATTTCTTAATTTACAATAAGCAGTGTAAACAGCAAAAACAACAGAAGCCACAAAGTTTCACGCACCAGCTGCTGGCAGACAGATAACTCCAAATGCTCATAGAACTTTGTATCTTCCTTTGTTGGTTGGTTGGTAAGAATTTTGCTGCAAATAAAGAAGAGGATAATTGCAGTTAAAAGTGAAGATGGATAAATGAATTGCAGTAAAATCGCACTAGGTTATTAGCTGGGTATGTTGTAAAGCTACAGCAAACCAGATCTCTCAACACATATAAAATACCAAATGAGGGGGATAATTCTCCTCTCCCCTGCCTGATGGTGTTGAAATTAGGAAATTTATTGCGACCCAACTCTTTGAGGGGTCTTCATTCAAAAAGCTCTGTCAATGTGTCATCTCCATCTGCTGGCTGACAGCAGCCGTGTTCTGGCTGATTAACCAGTGCCATGGATTTTTAGGTTGTTCAATAAAACAGTGTTTTTGAGATCTATAGGTCCCAGGCCCTGATATTAATAAAACCTTATGCCAGAGCATCAACATTTGCAGAAGTCAATCTCATACAGCATATATTATTCCCTTTACATTCTGGATATTGCACTCACCAATCTGATGAGCTCCTCTTTTATAAGCCGTGTGATTTCTGCCTTTGCTTTCTGTACAGCCAGTTCATTGGCACCTGAAGATAAAAATATGTATTATAATCCTAAACACTTTCTGTATATGAAGCCTAGAGAATAAACACTGCTGTCTACTTTCAGAAGCACAGTAAAATTTGCTGAATATCCTCAGCTATTTGGTGACGAACACTCTATTGCACAGAATGCCAAAGCTTGACTGTGTTCTCTCTTAAGGAAGATACTCCAGTCATAAATTATACTGTTCAGAAATATGTAGGATTAGAGGTTTCTTGAGAAAAACTCAACCATCGTGACATTTGACAAGTTTTTGTTGTAGTAGGTGATGCAATTTCTTATACCTTTAACAGCCTAAACAGAATGCTGTTTTCTTCTTTATTTCACACTGGCACAGACCTCTTTGTGCTAATTCTTTTTCCTCTGTTCTTTTCCTCTCCTCCAAACTGATTTCATACATTAGGTGTTATTCTGTAGCAGGTGACAAGAAGCCTCTCTGTGATCCCCGTGGATCATTTGGTAAATGTATGAAGATTAACAAGTGTTTTCAGTAATTGCAAAGTAACTGCAGTGAGTCTGTAACTCAAGTGCCCAAACACTGACTACAAAAATTCCATGTCTAATTACAAAACCAGACTCACAGCTTTAACAGAAACATTTATGAAAGAGAATACATACTTTCTATAGCCAAATAAATCTTTCGCTCTCCTTCCTTGGGTTCTTTGCCTGGAGGGAAGTAAGTTCCCCTGATTGTAATGGCAGCTTCAGAATATTCACTGATTCTCTGCAGTGCTTCTTTGGAGGTAACCTTCCATCTGGCAGTCTGCAAGGTGAAGAAATGAGAGGATCAACAAGGTGAAAGGCACCACACAAAATGGCAATCCATTGGTTCTGCCAGTGTGCACAGAACCTCAAAGATAAATACAGGGAATTTGTACTTGATACTGTGAAATACAAATCCTCAAAGTAACAGATGAGGTAGATCAGAGCAGCAATATTCTGAATGGCAGAAATACTCAGGTACTACAAAAAGGGCAAAGAGCTCTATCAGTCATGGCAGCAAAGCCTTTCCACAAAACACCAGTGTCAGAGATCTGGGTATTAGAGAAGTGGGTAGAGGATGAAGAGATTTTTGTCTGATAATGAATACTGGTTTTTCTGATACTCTCTGGAATAAGTCCAAAGCATTCCATTTATAAAACCTAAAAAGTAATAACAGTTAATGTAGTAATTTCAATTAGGTATGATCAGAAATTGAGACATAGTATTTTATTGGTGTAAGTATGAGGAGAGGTTTTGTTAAATAATGGTAATTTAAACTTGACTATAGCAAAATGGTTACTTGCCTGTGGGAAGTCATTGATCTCTAATTCTTCTTCATATCTCTTGAAGGATTCATTCTGTCCTCCATCCTGTTTCTCTTCCTCCTGCTTCTCTATGGGTACATAATTGAGCTTGGCATTGATTTTTTCAGCCAGTTGCTCTGCAATGGTCTTGGCAGACACAGTAGGAGCTTGAATTGTGCCTCCTCTCAGGATAGCATTTGTAGCCTGCTGCATCACATCCTGTAAAAGCACAGGTCCATACTGAGAACAAGGTAGGCAAACAAAGTCCTATATAAACCAATAAGGGTTGCATTAAAGCTCTCTAAGTAAGATAATTGTCTACATAACAAATACATTCTCCAAACTTCTGCTCTTCCTTCCTTCCTGTCAACAACTCCCTTCACACCTGCAAAGAAAAGATCTTAGTGGTCTTTTGTATTTTCAGCTTAAAATATCTCTGGACACTCCAGAACAATTAAGCTCAAAGTAAACACATTGTACTACAGCTCATGCTTCAGCAGAGAAAGATGTTCTGCAACTCTGCCAAGGCTGACAAAACTAATTGTGTGATGTTATCAGTAATGAATTAACTCTTTGCCAGAGCAGACAAAGCATTTACAGTTCTGTAATAAGTCTTATGAACATATCAGCTCACTTACAAATCCTATATAAGTGAGTAAGTTCAGCCTAAATGAGATAAACAATGCAGTATGTTACTAGTGTGCAGAAACACTACATCAAATGGCAGCCACAGAACAAAGAACTGAACAGCCTTTATTAAAAAAGAGTAAAATTGGTCTCTAAAGAGCCTGACCTTAAAGTGGAAGGGAACCATGACTTGTGCCTCTGCTCCAAGATTCTTCTGGGCATTGATTCTCAAAGCCAATCTTTTAGCAATTTCCAATTTTTCTGCATTTCCAGCTGATGGTGTAGGAGCATTTGATGTTCCTGGTGCTGCCATGTCTTTTACTCTTTTCTTTGAATTGAACATGCTTTCAATTTGTTCATCAATCTAAAGAAAATAACAATTACATGATCACTGCACTCACCACTATATAATCTTGTCATCATAAAGAAAGAAACACTAATAGGCCTTTAGTTTATATGTTCTTAAAGAAATTAATCTTGTGTAAATGGTAGAAACCTGCTCAAAACTACAGTTGAACAAAAGGATGATCTAATTAAGAAAAAGTCTGAACAGAGTGTTTACTTGCAAGGTCACAAAAAGGAATCTATCCAACATCAAGAAAGGAATCTAGTAAGATTTAGAAATAGAAAATGCTACTATGTCTTTAAAACACTTCAAATAAAAATATATTCGCAATTGAGGACCATTGTTCTATTTCATTTATGCAAGATTAATATTCCAAATAATTTATGTGACATTTACATAACTACACACATTATGTGTAAAATACCAGTAAGTCAAAAAGAGACACTGAAGATCTTCCTATATCTCAATCTTCGCAGCTATATTGTTATATTTGAAGAACACATGCAGTCAGTAACAAAGTCACAGTTACAGAAACCCATGCACTCTGCAATGTATTATGCAACCTACTGGGGAAGAAAATCAAATGTACTGAGAAAATCCATAAGCAACTTAAATCCTATTCCCAAGTGCTTACATCAACAGCTGTATCTTCATCATCTGAATCTTGCAAGCCAAGGGCTGCTTTTTGTAGCTTCTTTCTTTCGTTAGCCAAAGCCTGTTCTGTTTCATCAAATTTAAAACCTTTGCCAGAGAATCCACTGCTTTTTTTAATTAACTTTCCCTCCTGAAAACAAAAACATGTATTATCATACTTAGGAGTTTCAAATCCTAGTTCTGAGAGTCATAAAATAATTGTAAGATTATACAAATAATTTTGAGTTCTTTAAAAAGCAAATCCTAGCACATTCATAAAGTGCTTGAAATTTAAAAGCTGCAATTCACAATGAAATGTAATTTTAAAAAACTATGTTAATTCAGCAGAGACAGTACCCTATGGGGATTTTCTGAAAGTATATATTTTAAATGCTTTTCAAATGCAGTTAAAAAACCCTCCATTTTTTTATATCAGAAAAACTTCGAAGTTACTCTTCTCAGCATGAGAGAGATCCTCTCTGGTGGAGAGCTCTAGAAATTATCATACAAATTCAGTGAAAGGGCTTCATTATCTTTTATGTAAATTTTGTTAAAAGCCAAAGTGCCCTTTATACCATAGGTATTTATTACATACCAGGTGACAGTATTTAAATTCTCAAGAAGAATTCTTTAAATAAAATTCAAGATCCCAATCCTGAGGTCACTGACACTTAGCCAAGCAGACACATATTCCCTGAGAGGTGTNTTCAAGATCCCAATCCTGAGGTCAAGCAGACACATGTTCCCAGAGAGGTGACCCATGTGTGTACACTGGACAACTGGACACATGTGCATACACAGGCATTAAACCTGAACCAAGCCTCCTACAGAAGAAAGAATTACTTACAGCCTTCTGTTGGTCTTTGAAGTCAGCCCAGAGCTTCTCCAAATCAGGAGGAATTGGATTCCCAGACAATTCCAAAGCCTTAATGATATCACCAGCATAACGTGCCTGATCCTCAGTAATGAATGTATATGCATACCCCTGGTCAAAATTAATTTAAGAGACAATTAGGAAAAATCTCTAATGACACCATCTCTAAATTTATTGAAGCACCTTGCACAGATGCTAATTTCTGGTCAATGAAAGTAACCACAACAGTCATGCAATAACTCTTTTTTAGTGGAAGTGTAGAATGAATAATGTGATTTTCCAGGAAGCTGATACAGAGGGGTAAGATAGTAAACACTGAAATCTCTCCTTCCAACCAGTGTTGTCATGATTAAAAATTTGAAAAATTACTATCTTTTCAATTTAACAGGGCACATTTCCAACAATGAAAAACACCCAAACTTTCAGCCACAAATGGGATTTAGAAGAACACTCAGACATCAGAAGAACACATAAGTTCCAAATATCAGATTGCTTAAGCTCAGAACATATTAAAAACACTCTTCCCAACAACAACACAAACTACTCCCTCTGTTCCATTGGAACAACTTCATCAAACAACAATAAAGAAGGGAAAAATGCCAGTACTAACCCAACCAGACAACTGAGTGTACATACTTTATTGCCAGCTCGCCCCGTGCGGCCGGCTCGGTGCACGTAGTCCTCATAATGGTTGGGACAGCTGTAATTGACCACCAGCATCAGCTGCTTCACATCCAAGCCTCTTGCTGCTACAGATGTGGCCACCAGCAGTTTGCAGGTTCCATTCTTGAAGTCATTAATGATGCTGTCCCTGTCATACTGATCAATACCTGCAGGACAAATCAGTTAACTATAAAGCTCTGCCTTAAGTCACGAGAATTTGTACAAGGATCAAAATACTCCCCAACTTCAAACAACCAAAACCACAAGCAAATGGAACCTCAATACTTTCACACTTTTGAAGGCAAAATACATTAGCCAAAACAACCTCTATTATTTAGAATAACTTACTTTTTCAATTATCAGAAGATATTTTCCCCATACCAAGACCCTCAAAACATTTTTTAATATTATTTTCTATTTTGTACTTCAGCTGAGACCTCATCTGGAGGCTTCCTCTAAAGGCAACATAAATCTCAGAAGAACAAGAATATTTTTCCCTCTTCCATTGCTGCATTCATGCTTAACACTGATTTTGTACTTACAGGTAGTATATAAAATGCTCTAAAAAATGCTGCAAGTTTTAAAATACACTGGGGTGGACAGCATTGTAAAGAGATTTTTCTCCTCTTGCTAGTTCCATTCTATCACTACTTGAGAGAAGAAAAGTAAAGTGACAACTGCTGTTACTGTGGAATCTCAAATAAAAACATCATGTGATACTCCCCAGAGGCACTCACTACTCTACAACAACAAGTAGTGAGCAATATTCCCTGAGAGGTGTTAACTCTCAGTAACAGTCCTCTTGCACAGATACAAGATGTGGCATCTGATGACATCTCACAGAGAACAATGAAGAGTAATTACACAAAACTATCATGTCTATTTCAGATTAAGAGACAATTATCCTCCCCAATTACAAAGCAAAATCTGCTTATGAAGAAGTAATACCTGATACTATACAGGAACTAAGTGATTTTTTAACTACTGGATACCAACATCCTAGTTGGAAGTAGTTAATATAAATCCTTAAATTTGTAATTACCTCCATGAAGAGACAAGCAAGGGTAAGAAGCCCTCATTAAATCTTTCAACAGCCCATCAGCATGTTCTTGTTTATCTACAAATATAATAACGGATCCTTTCTCCTGATAGTGTCCCAGTAGCTCCAGTAATTTCAGAAACTTGTTCTCCTCTTCTATGACAATCTGGAAGAAGACATACAAAAGCCAAGTAGAAAAAGTATAATTTGTATCTTGAGTCATTAAAGAAATCCAGAACGTATAAAAGTAAAAATCAGGAACAGGAGATTACTTTTTCAGGCTATTCCCACAGCTAGTGGTAAAACACCTGTTCAGCTTAGTGCTACAACCAACTTTAAAAACCACACTCATTTGCAGATTAGGGTGTAGATTTATTCTAAGTTCATTTTTAATAAGGCCACTAAACTTCTAAAAATAAAAGCTCTGTGGGTACATTGGTTTATATTCAACATTGCTGGGAACAATCTTTTGCAAGCAAATAAGAAGATAAGCGAGGCAGATGTATCACACTCACCACGTGCTGCTCCACATCAGAACAGACAACACTTCTGCCTCCAACCTGCACCTCGATGGGTTTACTGAGGATCCTGCGAGCCAGGGCCTCCATAGCTCTGGGAAAAGTAGCAGAGAACATGACAGTCTGTCGGTCAGGCCTGACGTTGTCTACAATGCGCATAACCTGTGGTGAGAGAACATTCCCTGTCAATATCCAAGTGCTGGAACTCGGTTTCACACTCGTACAAAGCTGTCATCTTTAAAGTCAGGCGGTATCTGCACCTCACAATCTACAAAATAGTCTTTACAGATTTCTTCTTGGTACCAAGCTGCTGGCATTGGAAGACAGGCAAAATTTGCTGGATTCAGAAGGAAGTTGCATGGCAATATGCAATCCGGCAGCAGCAGCTCAGCAAAAATCCTAGGAAATGTAGCAGAAACCCTACAGGTCAAGAGACAAATAAGAGGAATTTCCCCCAGTTTTGGAGAACAGTACAGCCCACAACAACTGAAAGACCCCTGGATGTCCAAAGCTCTCAGCAAGTAATTAGCAACATTTCCAACATTCTGTTCTTATCTCTTGCCAAGAGACATCAAGGACTTTATAAACAGACTACAACTGTATCAAGGAATTACACAGGGATACAACACGGCCACAAGTATTCAAAATGAGTGTGTAAAACACCCCATGTATTAGAAAAAAATCTAAGCTAAACAGGAATTTATTGAAAGCAAAACATAGAATCACAAAATGGTTTGGGTTGGAAGAGACTTTGCAGGTCATCCAGTTCCAACCCCTTGCCACGGGCAGCGATACCGCCCACTAGATGTGAGATTAATGTGATGTTATAATAAAGTGATAATAGATATGGGAGTAATAGAAATATGAGTCAGCTTAAGCTGCTGTCTGTACACAGCACGTCCTTTTGAACACCCACTGGCAGAGTAGTAATAATGTAGCACTGCAAAATCCTTGATGTGAAAACCAGCATCTTTTGGCACCATCCCTCACGTCATGTATTACCTGAGGCTCAAACCCCATGTCAAACATTCTGTCAGCTTCATCAAGTACAACGTACGTGACTCTACGAAGGTTTGTCACCCGACCTGTGAAAGGAGAGGAAAAAACACATGGGAAACAAAATCAAATGGAAATCTAGTTTCCCTTAGGAATATTTTTTAAAAAAATTTTATATAGTCTCACTATTGTCTAACAAAGACATTAATTAATTTTTTCAAAAATTCACTAAATGTGAATTTTAATGTTCACACTTTAATCACACATACATTCTGGGAAATGTGTAAGTATGCACAAGGCCCTTTTAGTTTGTCAAACTCTTCTCTTGCATACCATCATAGGGCCAGAAGAACCTGTAAAATTCAGAAAACTGCCCTCGCCAAAACACATCATAAAACTAAGACTGAGCTGAAGCAAGGAGCCACATCAGCCAGTATCTGACAGCGGCACCTAGAAAAGAACATATTAGAGATTACAGCGCATGTGTGGAAGGCAAAGCCCAGTGCTAACTGCTGCAGCCTCAGAAAATTCCTTTATACACAATCTGCAAGGCTTCCTTGGAACTAAGAATAACTATTTGAGGATAACCACACTAGTTCTAGATCACTGCTATTAATAGGCATAAAACAGAGTAAGCAGTCTTTTCAAAATGACTATATAAAGATTAAAACCTACCCAGTAACACTATTGAATTTAAAATCAAGAACCACCCCAAACTCTGGGACAGGTTGAAATAACCAAGTTGTGCTTCTGTGAACATTTTGAAATTATCATGGACAGGATAACTAGCACCCTTCCCAAACAGTGAAGAGATTCCCTTTCATGAGAAAGATTTAACTCAAGGATTTTAGAATCATACTCTCAAACAATATAAATGCATTCAGTTCCACACCACTGTGGAGTGACACTGCCAAATGCTCTCTGAATGGAACAGATCTGCCATATTTTCTACAACTATCACTCAGATTTGTGCCTATCAAACTACAGAAGAATTTGGTCCTCTCAGCTTCAGCAAATTGTAGCTGAATCCTCAAATTATTTAAAACATTACGCGCTGCATTTTTTAATATATGGAATTCATACTTAAGGAACAAAGCAAGTATTCCTTATATCTACGTATCTATTTAACATTTCAACACTCTCATCCCCAAATAATAACTTTGTAAAATTACTTGGGAACAGCATTAATGTACCTACCTTTGACGGTTTAAGTCTTGGAAGCCCAGTTCTATATGTCTTGAAGGTACTTTTTTCACAGAAGTTAAATAATGTCAACAGTTTAGTAGAGGTTTTGATGTGGAATAATTTAATAATAAAACTTTATCTAATAAGCATGCAATGGTTACACTAGGACAAAACCTCTTAAAGCTGCAGTGGCTCAGTTTAATCAATCTCAGTATCTGACATAAGGTGAGTTACTTCTGAGCAGGTATTCAGGGAGGGCTTCTTTGACTGGTTTTTGAAGCCAACAGATAAAGGCAGAGTCAGATGCTCTTGCAAGGCAGGGAACTGCTGAGCTACTCTAACATGGATAACGGATCAATGGGCAGACAAAATAAGCAACTGTTACATAACCTTTATCTAAATGCCTCCAAGTTAAAAATTTTGGACCAGCACATTTCAAGTTTAGCAATGATAAACATTCTCAAAAACTCTTCAAGAATGTTATATTTCCTGTCCTCCCAAAAAAAGTCAAATCAATATATGCTTAAACCTATTATTAGTGTTATATATTCTCAATAGCTATATAGTGCAGCCTGAAGAGATATAAGAAAATTCCATAAGACCATTTATCAAAATACATGATCTTTTGAATTTGTTAGAATTACACAACAAATGTAAAAAAAATCTCCAAAGGAAAAGGTTTTCTACTCACCATTGTTAGCTGCTAACATGTCAATCATACGTCCAGGTGTGCAAACAATAATTTCAGCACCTCTTTTGAGTTCAGCTATCTGATTTCAAAGCACAGTAAACAATCTATTAGTTTTTGCTTTGTGATTTCTTTCAGGTTTTTTTAAACATGTATCACCTTCCAAAAAAGAAAACCACCTACACTGTAATACAGCTGTCCTACTAACGTGAATTATGTAAAGATTTTAATTAGCAATTTCTTCAAGTCTTTGAAGTCTTTGGAAAACTCTGCTTCCAAAAAGAGTAACCCCTGACAGTCTGAGCTACCACCACCTGAAGTGGTTTTAATGAGGATATGACTTCAATACAGTTAAGAGCCTGTAAGAAATGTCAGTGTTACATCAGGAACAAGTGATAGTAGACACACCATGTTCCACCACAGATGGTCACTCCTGTTGTTTCCATAAATGGGTGGGGTGGAGGTGTGGAAAGCCTTGAAATTAATCTCTAAGTTACTTCAAGATGTAATATCTGATACTGCAATAAACCAATGTTATCATTTTCTGGCTTTCGTTATCTTAAGGGGAACTCTCAGAAAAATGCAGCTTCTTAGTAACTTTCTAGCTATTATATCCCACTAATATTTCAATTTTAATTTAATGCTCAGTGCATACATAAAGAGAAACAGTCTGAATTTTTTACAGATTGTATCTGAGACTTTCCAGGATCATTATTTTCTAAGGCTAAGTCACATGAAAAGCTTTCTGCATCACTACCATTCCCACAGAGAAAATCCATAATGAATACTGCAAATGTACTGGGTTAATGGAAAAGAAAAAGCAACTAATTTTGCTGCAAAAAAACCATTGGCTAATAAAGCCCAAGCATTCTTTGACAAGGCAGGCATGTGTTTTGCATACCTGTTCACTGATTCCTGTTCCTCCATAAACACACACAACTCGAAGCCCGAGTGTCTTTGAGAATTTCTTGCACTCCTTGGTGATCTGCAAAGCCAACTCACGTGTAGGTGTCATAATGACAGCTGAAAAGCAAAACATTCTCATCATACATTGCAATATAAGAAATGTTGTAATTTCCACAACAGAAATTAATCATTTGTAATGATGTTTACAGCAATTTTCTTCCTTTTTTAAGAATTTAATTTCAAGGAAAAGGTAACTGAGACATTATGAGGAAGGAGTGAAAATCTGGTCCAAGTGTAAAAATTAAAAGAATAAAGTCTCCCAGATACATGGACATGGGAGTGCTACTGAAACAACATGAGATAGCACAGTGATCACAAAACAACATTACAGAGCACAGTGATCTTTAACTAAAAGAAAAAGCTACTTATCAATGGATATTAGTAAGCACTTCTCTCTATAAATGAGCAAAGAACTGAAATCCCATCTAAAGCAAATATTTGAGGTTATATTTATTGAAATAGTAACTTTGAAAATAAAATCTTTTTACCTATGGGACCTTCCCCTTCTTCTAATGCTCTCTGATCCATAATGTGTCTGAACATAGGCAACAGAAATGCAATAGTTTTTCCACTTCCTGTTTTAGCAATGCCAATCAAATCTCGTCCGTTCATAATTGCTGGGATAGCCTGGGTTTGAATCGGAGTGGGCTTTTCATAGCCATGTCTTAAAGAAGGAAAAAAAAATGTTAAGAACAAAATAGAATTTGACAGATGTGAATCATGAAGTTTTGCTACATTTTTTTTACATATTCACATTTACATATATATATCAGCACCATTCAAAAAATACAGATCAAAATGAGCAGCAAAAGCATGATACAAACGGCAGAGAATAGATAGTAACAATAACTCAATACGGAGTCATAACTACTCTGATGACTATACATGTAACATTTACAGACATGGACATGTGGCATTATGCAGCAAAGTAAAAGGTCCTTCTCATGGACATAGAACAGAACACAGTGAACAAAATGAAGGATGATACAGTTCATGAAGTGCTTGCTTACTTTTTGAGGGCAGTGAGAATCTTCATGGAAATACCACATTGTACCCAGGTTTTTATTGGTTTGGGACAGCCTTTTCCCTTGACTGTAATTCCCTCCAGCTCCAGCCTGTACACATTTACCTCTGAAATAGAGTTTACTTTTTAATAGAGTCAAACTTGACACATCTCTACTACCCTGATCAGAAAATTCGTGCTTTGTCCCTTAACATGAAATATTAATTTTATCACTACCAGAAAAATAACTTTTTGCTTGTTACACATAAACACAGTGGTTAGGTCGAAAAGACTCAGGTTAATTTTCCAATCAAAGCCTCATATGTAATTATTGTAAGTTATCAACAATAGGGATGCACTTGATTTAATACTTTTCTATAGCAAGTTGCTCCAAATGCTTTTTATATTCCAAAGCATTTGCTGTTCCTTAGCACACTGAAATCCACCATTCTTTTCTTCAGTAGTACCCAAGGTGTTCTGGTTGTATTTATCTTTACCTTCTTGAGTCATTTTAGCTAGTTCTGGTACTTCAACATAGAAGTTTTTCCTGAAAGGTTCATATTCTATCTTTCCATGATCCACTGGTTCTAGCAGCTTTCTCTGCTTGGTCTGATAGCCAGTCAGGGCAGTCTGAAGATCAACCTCCTCCTCTTCTGAGGAATACTGTAGAGATCACAATTTTTGTGTACGTTAGGATTAATGAATTATGAAGGTGTTTGGCTTTTTCATTTATAGCGAAACTGTTCAGAAGCAACAGGTACTTCTGTGTTAGACATGTAACTGAAGACGTTTGTTTCAGAAACAAAACTCATTTGTTCAAGGACAAAAGAGTCCCAACTGTTCCTTCCCCTAACTCTTTCACGTTTCTCCCAAACCTTAACTCTCACCATGTTCTGTGTCACTCTCACAACTTTATCAATGCCAACTACCAGCCCTGTCATTTAGAAATAATCACTGCCATACAAAAGAAACAGTAAGAGGAAATTAGGAGAAAGCAGCCAGGCAGCAGACTGGTGTCACACTGCAGTCACAGCTCTGACAGATGTCCCCACATCAGCTTTGAAGGAGCACCACTAATGCTGGCACTGCAGCCACAGAGCAAGACCTGGAGTGGCTGAGCTCCAGGGCCTGTAGGGTACTGAGTCTGTGACTCAGACAAGGCTGTCCCTCCACAGCCTCCCAAGCAGGAAAATACCCACACCCTTCACAGCTCTTCAGGCCAAACACCACACACAACCACAGGAAGCAAGAACAGGCACTTTGCCTGATCACAAGAGAAATACAAAGCATTTCCATTACCTCCATTGCATCTTGGTCATTCTCCATGAGTTCCCCTTTCTTCTTTTCTGTCTCAGCAGATGCCTTTTTGGTTGTCACCACAGTTACCACCTTGGTAACAGTTGGTCCAGTTTTCTGTGAAAAAATGTTAAAAAAAAAAATGCACCTATTGTATTAAACAAAACCCATCCTGTAAAAAACATAAAGAATATTTGTACTTCTGGATACATTATGCTAAGCATTTTTATTTCCCACTTCCCTCAGTGAAATTTTATCAGAATAACGCTTAATGAACAGTTTAATAAAAAACACCAGAAAATGAAAGTTAAAGAAAACATGCATTGAATGCATATAACTTCTCCCTTTTTTGCACTTTCTCCCATTTCTTCTATTAAAACACAAAGTTATCTTTGTCTTTTAAAAGCAAATAATCTTTAACAAGTGATTTTACCTTTTCACTCCCACCACCTTTCACGCTTCTCATATTGAACTTCTTGACCTCTTCTTTTACTTCTTCCATATAAGCATCTAAAGGATCTAACTCCTCATCTTCAACCTCATTGCCTTCTTTTTCTCCTTCTGCAGTTTCCTCTTCATCATCTAGTAAGAGTGAAAAAGATGGGGATAAAAGATAAGGAAAGACAGAAGTCCTTACCTGTGTCAAATTACTGTCCACCTGAATAACTACAGCCCAGTGTTATTACTATATAATTTTTCCTCATACAAATCTCTCCAGCTGGTTTATCAAAAATGTATCTTAAACCATTTGACACCATGACCAGATTTAGGCTTTGTTATTTTATGGTTCCCATTCTGGAGAGTAATTAGATGCTTTTAAAGATATTTAACAAAAATACTATGAGGCACAAAAGTGTTCTGTTATATATGAAGCAGTTAAATACCATCATCATCTTCTAAACTCCATTTTTTCCCCTGTTTCATCTCTTCAATTTCTTTTTTCAGCTCTCCTATGTTTTCCATTGCCTTCTTGCGTTGTTCTTCCCTCCATTTCTCCACTCTTTCTTTTCGTTTTCTCATTTCTTCTTCTAGTTTGTTCTGATCAAAATTCTATGACAAAAAACAAGAAGTGTAAATTAATGGCCACTGGCTTTAGCCTATCCTTCTTTAAACAAATGTAACTATTGAGTGAGCAAGCTGTAGAAGACTGGACATCCACAAACTTTCTGGTTTAAATTCTTTATCTTTTAAATTTACAAATGTTAGAAATCTCTACCTCAGTGGCCACAGCATTTGTGGTAGCATCTTTATCCTTCTCTTCCTCTTTGTCATCTTTGTCTTTTTTCTTTTCTTTGGAAACTTCCACACCTTCTGTCTTTTCTTTAGATCTTGATCTGAAAGGTAAGATCAAAGGTTTCTTAGAATATAACAGCTTTTCTCAGGGGGAGGATACATATATTCTGGACAGAAATAGAACTGTAATCACCCTGTTATGTTTTCAAACACCTCACAGAACACAGTACTTCCCAATCTTTCCATGTCATGGAATTACTTTCTCTAACTACCAGTAATGTAGACTCTAACCCAAGCCATCAATTCACATGCTTTTCTCATTTTTTTGCAGACTTCATTTTCAGAGCTCTTACAACTGATACTCCAGTTCTGCACTTCATTTTACAACTCCTCAAAGCCAGCATTTAGAAAAAAGATAGAACAGATTTCTTGTTTGCAGAATTTCTAGAGAAAGGTAAAGTGATCTAGCATCTTGCCATGGAAACGTGAGCATCCACCTAAACACACTGTCCTGGATGACAGACAAAAGCCCTTCTCCCTGCGAAAAGCTACTCAAATAATGCAAATATAAGAGGCAGACCTGCACTGAATACAAAACCCACTTATCACAGCTTTTATTATCCTTACTTGCTTCTTTTTAAAAGAAAGCATCTAAACCAAATTTGTGCTAGCTTATGACAATAAATATAAAATTCCTTTTAGCTAATTTAATATCATTAAGCTTTTTTCTTTAGACTATTCTAATACAAAACATACACTTATTCCCAAAGCCTTTGTGATCCCAGCTTGTCATGATTTCTAGAGTGCCATCACTACTTATGCTGTATACAGATTATAGACTTCCCACTCATTTTACAGCAGAGCCTTACTATATGCTGTTTGCAATTATATCTGAATCAAGATATATCAAGATATTATCAAGATATATTTAAAAGACAATGACCCGCAGTAAGCTTTTACACATTTCTAAAGCCAAGAACACAAGAATACCTGTTTTCTGTTTTCCTGTTCTTGCTTGGACTGGAGGATCGAGACTGTCTCCCTCTACTCCTGCTCCTCGAGCGCCTCCTCTCTCGGCTCCGGGATCGTCTTCTCTCTCGGCTCCGCTCCCTTTCCCTACTCCTTGAACGTCTGACATGCAACAAAATTGTCTTTGCTTAGGACATGCTCACAGTATAACTTTAGTCTTCCATTGAGGAACAGCTTGTAAAAGGAACCCACCAATCATCAAGACCACTAAGAACTTACAAACTCCAGCACCAGCAAGCCAGAAAGCATTTAATAGGCATAGTGAAACTCATCACAGACATCAGCAAAGGAACTAACTGGACAGGGAGAACACCAATATTCAGCAGATAGGCACTTTTAGACACTTTGACCGGAGCTGGTGTCGTACCTTTGGCGCTTCCTGTCCCGCGAGCGAGACCTTCTCTTGTCCCTGCTGCGCGACCTCTCCCGTCTGCGATCGCGGTCGCGGCTGCGGGAGCGCCTGTCCTCGCGTTTCCTCTTGTCCGACGGGGAACGGCTCCTGGAGCGGCTCCCGGAGCGGCCCCGGGACGCAGAGCGCTTCCGATAGTGCCTGCGTGCCACAGGCACCGAGCGGGACAAAGGGGGTTCGTCAGGTGGGCAAGCAAGCAAAAACAATTATCTGAATTTCTGGGACTTTTTACATGTCTAAGCTTTTGTCATCATCTTGCCAAACTGATTAATGTACGTAATATATGTCTAATATACATAATATAAACTCTTAATGATGCTGAAATTAGACGGACTATTTGGTCATGATTTCCTTTTAGTTTTAGAGTACAATTATAAGCACATCATGAGAACACCAGAACATCAAGAACAATTTCATTTCCAGAAATCCACTGATTTCCATTTTATATACAGGAAAAGCTGAAGGCTCTTTGAAGCTATCCCAAAATCTGTCAAGCAAACATAACTGCTCTTTGTTGCTTTTTATACAATAAACGTTTACCCACGTAAGGTAGGCAAACTATCCCTCTGCTCAGTGGGAAAGCTGTCAGACTAATTAAAGAAACATAAAACCCTGAGGCTGTGACTCAGCTGTGGTCAATGCCTTTACCACTCTGACATCAACAGAAATTCTGTAATATCAAACATCACAACAGAAGGTGTCAGACGTCAACAAGGCTTTGAGGGGTGTGTGATGAAGATGGGTGCCTCCTTTCCTCCCCTCATTAATGCTTTTATCCTAACCACACTGTGGGGCAGAGCAGGGCTAGGAATTTTCTAGGAAACTCTTCAGCTGAGTGTAGAAGTCTTGACTGTGGTCATTTCCTCTTCCTCCAGTCCCAGGTATTTGGTCACCATGCCAGAATAATTCCCTTGTTCACTCTGCTATGGCTCAGGACTCACAGACCCTTTCTCCTAACAAGCCTAGCAGTCATGCAGAAGCAGGAAGCAGAAGAGGTGGCAAGACTTTAAGCCCACCAACTCCTTGTTTCCCTTCCATGGTAGTATAAAAATAGTTCAGCTCTAAACATAGCAGTATATTTGTATTTAGTCTATGTTATGTGGTATATTTAGGCACCATGTGCACTTGGAGTCAGTACAGTAGCATATACCCACATCTTGCCTATCAGCAGGATGAGTGCAAAGAACATCCAGCAGCATTGAGGCTTTGAATTTCTTTTCCATCTCCATCACAAAATGCCATGGGACCTGCTCTATACTTCTCTCTTTCTAATATTTTCGTTTTAGAGAACTACTTTTGGTTTTAATTTTTTTTCCTCTATAGTGTGCAATAAAGCCAAAAAGATGATTTCAGGTTGTAGAAGCCCCAGAGTGAGGACCATTTCTTCACAAGAACCCCAACACGTGCAGCCCCCATTCATCTCCACCCACCATTCACTCTCACCCTCTTACCATTTCTTCAGTTTTAAAACTTTTTGTATGTTAGAACAGAAAATTAATACAAGTTTAAACCCACTTTTAACATTATTTTTAGCCCAAACAGAAGAACCTTGTCATTTTCAGCAGAGAAACTACACTGTGACAAGCAATGGAGTCCTGCTGGCTGGAGTGCCAGAACTTGGCTTTCAGTCCAGGAGGCTCTGACGGTGCCCTGTACTGCCCACTGCTGCCCCAGCTCATCTGGAGCTAATTCAGATAGATCTGTGGGGGTCCCCAGCTGTGCACTAGATCACTAATTTGAGCCTAAAGTGGTTGTTAAAATTTCGAGTCATCTGTCTGTCTCGGTGTAAATTTCCGTTATGGACCTGGGAGCTGTTATAGTGTAGTACAACTGCATGTGGGGAGGGGACTGTCGGGGTCAGTTTTAGTGTTAAAATCTGATTAAACTACGAGACAGAGGCATATGCCCGACAGCACTTGCAAACTGTGGAATCGGTTTAAAGCCTGATAGGTGTGAGCAGCTCCGTATCATCTGGAGCACAGGCTTGGCCCGAGACACGCAGCACATTACTACCGAGCTGGTTACAACCCTAATCAGGTCTTAATATCAGCTATGAGAGGGCAAAAGATATGTGATCCTGAATAAATACAAAAAGCATAAGCAAAAACACTGAAACCAAGTGAACCCCCCTACGTGGCTAATGATGGCATTTCGGAACAAGCCCGCGAAGGCCGGAGGTGCTCCGGGAGCCGCGAGGTGGGTGCCGGTGAACTCCGACAACTCGGACCCACCTAGCGTTGGGACCCGCGGCCCCTCGGCCCCCGCCCGGAGCCCCGAGTCCCCGGCCCTGTCCCTCAGGGC
>VXBB01017856.1:179314-206097 GCA_013399915.1 Illadopsis cleaveri | reverse complement strand
TGCCCGCCCGCCGATGGGCACAGCGCCGTCGGTTGTGGCTGTCCAGGCCTCCGAGACGGGAGAGGCGCTCGAGCTCTCTCTGAGGCGCTGCTGGGGCGGTGGCTGGGCCTCCCGTCCCCGCGCTGACCGGAGGGCAGCCCCCGGAGCCCCCGGGGTGTGCTCGCCCTATGTCGGGCCGGGCCGCGCTGCCCCTCCCTGGCATCCTTCCAGCCTTAGGCAGTGCCTTGTCCTCCACCTCGAGGGAGAGCCGGGGTCCGCGCCCGACGGTGCCTGTGCCTATGGCCCGTCCCAGCTGGACGCTGCCAGCCCTGCAGGGAAAGGAGGGTCAGGACTGAGCCTCAGTGTCCTCTTTGGCATCGGGACTGTGTTCTGGGGACTGCAGAAACAGTCCCCAAGTGTGGGGAGGCGTAGGCTGCAGGTTCTTATGTTTCTTGAGAGAGAGCTCGCTCGCATGGCTGAGAAATGAGCATGAGGATATACAGCGGCAGGCAGGGCTGTCCCTTTGCTCTCAGACCTATCTCGTCACCGACCCTGGCTTGGCTGTGCTTGTGTGATGAGCAGGGAGTGGGGGAGCCGCCAAGGAAATCGCAGTTCATATAGTGCGCTTCTGTGTGCCGAACGCTATTTCCTGTTTTGGAGGACAAATGCTTCTGTGAACTGCTGTGATTTATCCTGCTTCCCAAACATGACCTATTTCTGTTTTAATGCTGCTCAAATAATAATTGGATTTTTTTTCTTGCGCTTTACCAATGTTTCTTCAACTTCATTGTGTTAATCTTAACGCTGCTTCTGTTACTTTGTTTTGATGTGTAGGATTGGTTTCCTTAAGAAGTCAAGTAAGATAGGCGTGTATCTTCCTTTTAAAAATTGCTCTTCTGAAATCCATAAAAACTGGGGAGAGTTCTTTTTGAGTAGGTTTGGGTTGCAAAATTTGGCAAGTGTTGTGGTGTTAAGTAGCTGCTGTTCAGAGGTTGAGTGTTGGATTTCAGCTGTGATGGCCTCTGCTTCGGTGACCTTCAATCTGGCTTTGAAAACAGTTTAACTAAATGTACTTTTCTCTTAGGTGGCCTAGCCTATCACAGCTCTTTTTATTACTAAGTTGCTTTCTAGTTTAGGGACAAAACTTACAAAATTGAAGTGACAAAGCATAATACATTCACAGTTACAAGGTGATGGCAACTTGTAGTTCCTACGCATACTGGGGAAGGGTGAGTTGTCGGTCTCCCATGTGAAACAAACCTGCTCCCCAGTAAGTTAGTAACACAGCTAAAAAGTTGCACCTAAAGGTGTTTTAAGTTGGAGTACCAAATATTTTTATTCTGTTATTATTTTAGGGAAAATCTAACTGAATTACTGTGTTTTTTTCTTAAGGGTATTATTTTTCCACCATCAAGTGCTGTCAAAATATTTCGAAGTGCTGCACATTCCTGAGTCTGCATACCCCAGTTGTTTTGATAAAAAAGACACGAGAAACTTGGTATTTATTAAGAAAATCTAGTAAAACAACCAGCAATGTGGCATTTATAGAGGGAAATTACAGTTACAGGAAGTAGGATTTAAGTATGTGGCTTCAGGAGTCCCAGTCTTAGAAGTTTGTCCTTTCCTTGAGAAGATACAGGTGATTGAAAACACTGAAAGCAGGTCAGCATTTTATGTCAGGAGAGGTTTCAATGAGGGGATTTCAGGATATGGAAAAGAAGAAATGTTCTCTGCACAAAACAGTAGAAGTTTGTTGATCCTACAGTTCAATACTGCAGGATCTGCTTTCTGCATTTGGCACTTAATGTGTATAACTTTTACCTATGAAAATTAAAGTTTATTACTTTCAGATTATACTGTACAAATACAGAAAGGTCCTTTTAGTGAAATTAGGATGTAAGTATGTAATACAACTAATTTTCACTGGTATTTTACTATCTCTGTTTCTAAACCTGTTTCCCATCATTCTAGTGGGGAAGCCTGTGATTATTGAGCAGGTTCTTCTGTTACAGTTTTGTCATATGGCCAGCAGCAGGGATGTGGTCCCAGAGGGACAGAAGCTGGTGTTTAGTCTTGAGTTTCTTGTTGCAGGAAGGGCATGAGCTGGAGGAGGTTTCTGGATTCCACTGAAGCCTGGCTGTACAGCCAGTATAGCTTTAATGACTCATTGCTCAACTGAGTGATGAAACCATAGGAAGATTCTGGACGAAAGGGAACTTCCGAGGTTTCAGCTGTAAGGGAGATCATGGGAGAGCTCTACATATGATTTGTGTGATGCTTTTATGGGGTTTTAAAGAACATTCCTCAAAGGCATACTCTTGTGTTCTTAGTTTCTGTGGGTCTGGCTTGAGGGAGGGGTGTTCTGTATTGTTCTTCAGGGGTTTTGTTTTTAACAAAGAACATGTGTAGTAGAGTTCTTAATGTAAATAAAAATGAAAACTGATTAAAACAAAAGAGAAAAGCAGTATTTTAAAACTGATGTTACTTGTCTTGCACCTGGAATTACAGTTATTTGTAGAAAAAGGTTGCTTTTCATGGGGAACTGCTTTGATTGGTTTACATTGGTTTACATTTTTTAATGAGGTAGTATTTCGTATTTCACATATGAAAATTATGGAGCCTGTCATGCATTCATTCAGATCAGAGTTTTTTTTAAATTTGTACTACAAAATCATGACTGACATTGTTAATTAGCTCTTTTAAAATTTGTGCTGATGTTTTAAAAATGTTACACTGTAGTTCTATTACCTGTAATGTGCTGGATGTGTAACAAGGTATCTGAAATGTTTTTTTATTTAAATGGTGTATCAATAAAAAATATATTCATTGTTTAATATGCTGAATCTAATTTTTTTTTCTTGTTTCCCCATCACTGTTTCCAAGATTTTCAAACTAGCGGTATGACCTTATTTTATCGACTTCCTATATGTAAATTTCACGGAGTATGGAAAAGGAGCTTTACTGTTCCTCCAGCTCCTAATCACTTTCTCAGCAATAACGTGGAGAGCAGATTGTCAATAGCCACACCTGGAAGGGAAGAAAGTTAAAAAATGAGAATGTCTATTACAGAAAATGTTTGTTACTAGAAAGTAGAGATCTAAACTGTGTGATTTTCATGTATTGATGTTTTGGAAGAGGATAGAATCCATTGTTCTGATTGTTGCAGAGTCTCTGTGTGATTTGTTGGGTCATTGGCAATATTTATGATGTTTTTAAAAACAATTTTTACATGAATTTTATTTCTCTTAAGGAAATAAGGTAGTATGCATGTTGGGTTTTTTTCCCATCAAGTTGATGGAAGGATTGTATTCTATAGCTTGCAGTGTAATACGCTGAAAGAATATATGGAATTCTGCATGAGTGGGGAGGGCAGGAAGTTTGCCAGAATGAAACAGTTGAGTCATTTTACAGAGTTTACATTAACCTGGAGTTTTTTCCCTTTTTTCTTTTTTCCCCATTGGTATTTTTTTCTCTTCCATTATTAGCAAGAAGGCTCATTGTGTGCTCAACATTGTCTGAATAATTTGCTGCAAGGGGAATACTTCAGTCCTGTTGAGTTATCCTCTATTGCACAGCAGCTGGATGAGGAAGAAAGGATGAGAATGGCAGAGGGAGGAGTATCTAGTGAGGAATACAGAACATTTTTACAGGTAAAATTGTCTTCATTTGAAGTTGCTTGATATTGCCTGTAATATTGTCTGGCACAGACCTGCTATTCTTGCATAGCTAGACAAGGTTAGTTTTCTAGTGCTAAAGCTTTTAAATGTATAGGCCTTTTCATTCATGCATCTTGGATGTGGCATTTTCAAATGTTACTAGTACAGCTTTACAACAATTCTACAAAAAGCTACATTACCTTCATCTTACGAGTAGGAAGATCAGGCATGATGAGGAGGATCAGTAATTTGCCTTTTGTTCTTGTAAGCCAGTGTCAGATAGGAACAGAAATTCCCATGTCTGTCTGCCCTTTAGGCACTGAACATCTCTAAAGGTTTGAGTTTTAAATTAATATGCCTGTTTGGAGCATTATAATCAGCCTTACAGACAAGGACATAAGTGGTTGCTTTAAGAATCTGTAGTTACATTTGTTTTCAAAACTCAATTATTTGAGTTACTATTTTATGCTTATACCATTTTTCCCTTTTTTCCCTCCCAACTTCACATTGAGCAGCAGCCTTCTGTAAACATGGATGATAGTGGATTCTTCTCAATTCAAGTAAGCATAGCTTTCTTCTGACACCATTTTCTATTTATGCAATATATGTTCTCTTATATAATTTAAATGGCATTGAGCTTTTCCATCTAGTTACCAGTTTATGGCCTTAATGGGATTAGGTGCTGGACTTCCAAATGTTCAGAGTGTTTTCCATTAAGAACAGTGACTTGCAGTTCTTCAGTTCATGGGCCCTCAATCACATAGGAGAAACATGGATTCAGGAACTGTGAAATGACACCTCCTGGCAATAAGCTTGACTTCTAAACTGTTTCTCGTGGGCACTTCAGGTGTAGACCTTGGCTCCACAGACTGCAGGTGAAAAAGCAGAATTCAGATTGCTTTCTCAAATTATAGACTGGAAAGCCCTTGGCAATGGTCACAGTGTTATCACAGTGATCTGCAGATTTTTCTTGGGTGTTTTTGGTTTTTTTAAGGCTATAGTGGAAAAGTAATCAATAATAAATACTTAAACCAGAACAACAACAAAAAAAGTTTTGAACACCAAACTGGGACTTTTGTTTAGATTAGAGCTCTTGGCATCTTTAGCTGTCTCCCAAGCTTTCCATGGTACTTGTCAATGCTCCAGACTCCCTCAAGAGCCTCTCTTCCGTATGGCTGACTGGGCTGTTTTTCTTTTTTGCAAGAAACCATTAACAGTTTGGCTTTCCTGTTATCTTTGGGCTGCTTTAGTAGTTGAAAAAAAATGCTTCCTCATTCTACTTTTTTGTTCTGTCATTGCTTTGTCATTTGAGGCACAGTTGGCTTTCTGAAAGGAATTTGAATTGTTAACTTAAAAGTTCTTACAGCATTATTTCTTGTAGCTTTAAAGAGTTATTGTAAAAGAGTTGGTGCTCAGATCAATAAACTGTCTGATCCTATGATAATCCAGTGGTACAAAATTTCCAACAGTTACTGTGAAGAAAGATTGAGATTATGTGAGGGGAGGGGAAGTAAGGGCAGAGCAGTGCATTGCAAATACAGAGATGACAATTTATGAAGTGTCTGTGGAAGGTGAAATTACAGGTTTGTTTGGGGGAGGAAGCTCATTAACACAGTTGGGTTAAATCCTAGTTTTGTTACTTCTCCTTAGATGAGATGTGAGTGTTGTGCTTGCATGCAGATTCATGACAGCTGCATTTTGAGTAATGTAATTCCTGGGTTTCCTGGCAATGTTTTGAAATCTAAGTTTTATGAAAACAGTATAGTTGTTCAGTGTGGCTAAGATGGTTGCATTGCTTGAAATTAGATTTGAACTGGTCTGACTCATGAAAAGTGTTCTTTTTTGACAGGTTATAAGCAATGCCTTGAAAGTGTGGGGTTTAGAACTAATTCTCTTCAACAGCCCAGAGTACCAGAGACTTGGGATCGATCCTATGTAAGACTCTTTTATCACCCTTCTTCTATTTTACAAAAAAAAAATATTCTTAATCTGTGTAATCTTTTATTTTACAAAAAAATTACTCTTACTCTATGTCTTTAAAATTGCTGTTTCATGCTCTGTTGCATTTTGATGTTTGTATTACCTCCTGGCTTTGATTTTTTTTTTTTCTTCTTTTTTTCTTTTTGGGGGTGCATGAGAACATCTGTCCTCTGTGCCTTCAGATATTTTAGTATCTTGGCATCACAGGTGTATGGAGATTTCAGTGATATTGACAATTTCCTGAATGTTATAAAAGCAGTGTGGGTTTTCTGTAATGTAACATCAATGCTTGTATTACTGAAACTTTATTATATAAGTTCAAATTAGTGATAGCAAAGATCTTAAACATTATTATGTACTCTGTTTTTAGAGTATTTAATTTTATTTATACCTTTTGTTTTTCTTTTTACAGAAATGAAAAATCATTTATTTGTAATTATAAGGAACACTGGTTTACAGTTCGAAAGTTAGGAAAACAGGTGACATTGTCTTTTTTTATTTTAAAATTGACATGAAAAAATGGGTGTGGAAAAGTGGTTGCAAGTAGGTTGTGCTTCCCTTTTGCAAGCTCTTGCTGCAGTTTGGTTTAATAGTATCCCTTATTAAAAAAAAGGTAAATGTTTGTTTTATCACAAAAATGCCAGGCAGGTCATTGTAAATGTTAACCTGGGAAAAGACTGTAGGATCAATTCCCTAGTGAACCTGTCCTTTAGGGAGCTGCAGCTCTGGTAGGGTCTTATGTGCCTTCTTAAGCTATTTTCTTTTTTATTTTTCTCAACATGAAATACTGAAGAAAAATTGTGCTGGTGGGCTGAGGGAATCCTGAGCAAAGATTAGGATCCCTAGAGAATTCAAACTTATTTTAATACAATAAGATATTTGCATTGTAAAATAATTTTGTTTACTTAAATGGGCAGTAGATAGAAGGAAAAGTTCAAGGTTTTGATGGACAATAATGGATACTCTAAAGAATCCATTAGAATGAGGTTCGGGGACGTAGAATCTCAACTTTGTACTATTATAGAAAACTTTGAAATAATTATATTCTAAACAGGAAATAGTTATTAAAGGTAAGGGATGGCCAGGTTAGTATATGGTACATATGTGCCAACTCAGTTCATATCCATGCCCCTTACAACACCAATTCAGTGTTTTATTTCAGTAGCCAATGATTTTTCTGGATCATACTTCACAAGCTTTTATACAACATGAGCTGATTTGGTGTTTTGTTTTTACAGGCCTTTTTTCATAGAAAACATTCATGGAAAACAGCTTTCAGAGTCTGTAATAGTGGGACAGGAGTCTGTTTGCCCATTTGGTTCATTTTTGCAAGCTCTGGCTACTTATGTTGTCATCCAGATTAAAAAAAAATAAAAATCACCTGTGAGTGAGAAAACTAAATTCTACTGTTCTGCTTTAGTTTAAAAGTATGGCTAATGTTTACAGGCGTTTTTTTGTTTGTTTGATATCAAAAAGGCTGGGTGTTCTCTTAAAATTTTGGAAATGCTCCTTATTATACAATGCAACCATGTAGGGTGGTATTTTATGAGGGAGCATTCTAACCCAAGACATCCTGAGCCAGAGAGGGGATGCCTTTTTCCTTTTTTACCTTTGGCTTGTACCATATGAAGACAATACCAGGTGTCTGTTATCTAGAGGGTAATGAGAAGATTTGACAAAATAGGTTGGCTTAGATTTATTTGACCTGCCTCTCTTCTATTACAATTAAAGCAAAATTAGTTTACCAAAACTTTCTCCTCCACAATGTCTTTTAAAAGTTGCTGTAGTCTGTCCATCAGATTTTTTACAGAACTTTTTATTCCCCTACTCTTCTACATGGTTGGTCTTTTTACCCTTTCCTGGCGGCAGAGAGTGGTTTTGGCAAATTAAATGATTGTATGACAGGGTGGTAAATAATCACTTATATTACTGTATGGGCCTGGCTGCTGGTGTGTGGGTGCATATATGGAAGTCTGGGTAGATCAGTGCATTTCTGTGAGAATGGAGATAGAATTCTCACTAACTCAAATGGTGCTTTCTGGATAATATTGAATGAGTGACTCTAAAAAAAAGTTCTTTAGCTTCATTGGAATATATACAGGGGTTCCAAGATAAATTCGATGTGAAACAAAATAGTCTATTTTCTCTCTAGAAGTTTTATGTAAATATAATACTGTTTCTGTTCAGAAGTATTATAAATTACTAATTATGGTATTTGGGGAACTAGAAAAGAATTGTGTATGTTTATATGAAGTGTCGTTGTAATATAGTGCTGTACTCTCAGCATATTAAATTTGAGTAAATTTTTTCTTAATTTTTACATTTAAAAATTATCTGAGAGAAGGGTAAACACTAGTTTTCAGCATCACCAGCTATTAAAGGTGAAATGTTCAATGGAAGTATGTAATGGAAATAACTGAATGTCAGTTTCCTGTATCTATTAATTTCTTAACACATAGCATTAACTGATGAAGGGTTTCTTACTGCATTAGTCTCAAGTTTAAAACTAGGATTAAACAGAATTTTAGAATGATGTCTGAAATAAATCAAAATACAATGGTTAAGGATTATCTGTTTTAATGTGTTTCCCTGGTACCAATATTCAGTAAGGGCAGAGAGTGTGCAGTAATTTCCACACTTCAGATGTCCTGTTAGATTATTTGAAGGATAACCTTTAGCAGTATAGGTATGATGCTCAAAAAACTTTTATTTGATAATTTATTTTACTAGATTTTTTTTTAATATTCCATAATAAAAAATTACCACAATATACAGGAATTGATTACTGAGTAATCTTCATACTAATTTATTCTCTCAACCTTTTTTTTCTTAATTACAGTGGTTTAACTTGAACTCTCTCTTGATGGGTCCAGAACTAATATCAGATACATATCTTGCACTTTTCTTGGCTCAATTACAACAGGAAGGTAATAGTAACTTGCAGATGATAAATCTCATTAATTAAAAGTAGTAATATTTCTTAGAACTTATGTATTCAATTGACTACCCTTAGTTTTGTGATTGAAATAGTGAAATGAAAGGTAGAGTCTTACGTCTTAAATTGCACATGATTGTATTCCATATAGCATGCATTTTAGAGTGTTTATATCTGCACTTTAATTCTGTAGACTTACAATTTCTTTTTCTCAGGTTATTCCATATTTGTAGTAAAAGGTGACCTGCCAGACTGTGAGGCTGATCAGCTGCTGCAGATGATTCGGGTACAGCAGATGCAGCGACCAAAACTGATAGGAGAAGAGGCAGCACAGTCAAGAGATCAGAGGTAAGGTAAATAAAGATTTTATTTTAATAATGTTCAGTATGATTGGTTTGTAATTTGGAAGTAATAAGAAGTACCTTTAGTTCAATGTTTACTGCTGTTGCACACAGTTAAAGCAAGCTGATAGACAACAAATGGTGTATTTGTAAGGGGATAAAAGCTGCCTTGATAAGGATTGAGTCTTTCCATATGCATAAGCATAATACAGTGCAGATTTTTTACTTAGGGAGGAAAATGGTTTAGCAAATCTTATAAACTATTGTTAATATTAATTATTGTATAATTAAATTAAGACTGGTTTGTGCATTCTGTCATAAGTAGAGAAGAATGAGAAACTGATCTTTGAATTCCACATCATATAAATCATACAGCATTCTCTTTTGGAGTAATGTCGCTGTAACGTTGTGTTGCTCATTTTTGATGCATTCTGCTAATCTAAAACATCCTTGAAAGCAAATAAACGTAGTACTTTATGCACTTCTGCAATGATATCATTGAATTTTCATAGTGAACAAATTGCATACTGATAAAAAGGCTTTAGGTTTCTCAGAGGAATTCATTATTTTTTCCTCTTTGTAAAGTTAAACTGATGTTGTAAATTGATGGAATAATTAGCAGTAATATGGAAAGTGTGCAGAGTTTACATGGGTTCTATTGCTTTAGTGTGGCATTGAAGGCCTCCTGAGGAGACCATATGCACCCTTTTCTGCTGGTGTAACTATTTAAATAGCAGTAGGTTTGAATAACATGTATCGTGACTTTTTGTGGGTTTATCATTTTTGTTGATTCATTATCTAACAGCTTCTTGTAAACATGTGTGTTGCTTTAGAGGTCAGTGTGTGGCAAATATGTGTTAAGGTTGCTCTGCAGTTGCTGGCAACCCTTTTCTGCTTTTCCATTATTTGGGAAAAAAGTTTTTCTTGTGAAAGTCTGTTATATAAGCAAGTATTTTCCTGAAGTTAAACCTAGAATTAAATTGGCAGAACATACTAATTTAAACCTTGTGATAACATTGAATATAATTTTTGTCTGAATTTTGCTACGAATTTATGAATTTCACAGGCTACCCAGAAGTGATGTGGACCAAGCAGTAGACGTTAACCATCCTTTTGATGGAACAGGCATGTTAGACGAAGATGAAGAGAATTTTCAGAAAGCCCTGGCTCTAAGTAGGCAGGAAATTGATATGGAGGATGAAGAAGCTGATCTTCGCAGAGCCATTCAGCTCAGCATTCAAGGTGCAGTGCTCATCTACATTTCTTACAGTGCTTTAAGCAGCTCCTGGAATCAGTTTGTCAGGCACTTTTTCCAGCATGTGTCAATATCTCTGGAAAGACTGGTTTGAGGCATGGAAGGACAATCCAGGATTGCCTGTAGCTATCTCCCTGCTTTTTGAAAAGTTGTAACTTGCGTGTTGGCATTGATTATTACAAAGGAAGAACAAATTGGCAAAGGGGTGGCAGGAGGAAAGGGAAACAGTCCTAAGGTGAGGAGGAGAGAGAGTATGAAGTGGAGTTACTCTAGATGCTTAGTTCTCCAAAAAGTCTGTTGTCTTCTTGAATCTGAAGACATTTTTTAAGTTATATTTCATTTACTAACTTCATTTTACTGTAATTAGTAGGATATGTCATGTTCTGCTTTTAGGTAGCCGTCGAAGTGAGCACTCAGGCTCATTACCACAGAATGTTCCTCAGTCATCTCACAGCAGCCAGACAGACTCCCTTTCTTCAGAAGAACTGCGAAGGAGAAGACAAGCATATTTTGAAAAGTAAAGTAGCTGATAGAAAACTGCATGTGGAAGTACATGTTGTATTTTTCAGTGCTTTTGGGGTGTGGATGGATTTCTTACTGAGGTCCAGCTCAACTTTTCTGTCTTAACACGATTTCCTAACAGTACCTGAATTTTACTATTCTCAGGTGGTTCCTACAAAGAAACCTCTACTAAGAGGGTGTTTGTTAATGAGGCAGTAGTCTGGCTACTACTGCAGGTCTTGTGAAAAAAGAAAATAAAACCTACATTATAGAAGTGTTTTAAATTAAATCCTGTAAATTTCTGCAACTGCCTTCCCAACAAAAAGTATTATTTCTCTAAGACTTTGCTTTGGATAATGATGCTTCTCATGTGCATCACACAAAAGCATTTTATGTATTTTGTTACTGTTCTGGTGTACCTTCTTAATAGATAGTTGAGTTATTGTAGCTTTTCCTTATCTCTGTCTTATAGTAGTAGAGGAAAAAAAGACGAGGGAGAAATGCTATGGATGGGAGGAGTTAGACTTCACATGGTAGCATAAGAATGCAGAGCTTCTGAGTCCTGGGAAAATAGTCTTGTGGCTTGGAGTGTAATACTGGGAATATAGGTGTCTGAAGGTTAGCAGGGTGAAATGAAAGAGATTTTGGGTACAGGGCTGTTATTGTGCTAAACAGTTTCTACTTCTGACTCCTGGCCTTCCTTAAATGAAGTGAACTTGATTCAGGTCTCATGCTGATGTTAATCTTATCCTCTTATAAATTTATGACACTTTCAGACAGCAACAACAGCTACAGCAGCAAGATCAGACCCCAAGCCTACAGGACAAAGCAACTCTTAGCTCAAGCACTCCAGAAGCTGATGAAGGTATTGTTTTTTAACCTTACATCCAACACTGAAATGTGTCTTTTTCATCTTTGGTATGTATTGTTACAAACTGACTGGTTGGTGAAAAACTATTTGCAAAATGTTCAGTGATTTTAAAAACAAAACCAGTTTTGTCATTGGGATAGGAAAAGGTGGGTGTGGATGAAAGGCACAACAAAAGCATTAACTATAATTAAGAACTGTGAATTTATTACAGTTTGTATACATGTATTGTCTTTAGGAGGTGATATGAGTGAAGAAGACATGCTTCAAGCAGCCATGAATATGTCTCTGGAGTCTGTTAAAAACCACTTGAATTCAGAAGAGGAGAAATAACATCATTTTTTTCCCTCTTATTGTCGAAAAGCTAAGTCTCCATTAAAATTCTACTGTGTGAATGTTGCACAAGCAGGGTTCATTTCAGAGTTCTGGAAGCAGGAATGAAAGGGGGGCTACTGGAGGTCAGTTTAGAGAGGATCTGCAAATACAAAAAAGATTGCACTAATTTAGAGAACTGTAGCACTCCTACTACAAAACATCTGCTCCCAAGAGTAGTGGTGTTAAAATTAATGGAACTATCCACGCCAAGTTAGACAAGGGTAGCAGCTGTAACTTAAAAAAGTAAAGCTTTTAAAGCTTGCATTAAAAAAGCAAGTTTAAATTGTTTGAAGAATTCTATAGAAGATACAAATGGTGCTGAAAACAGCATCAAATTATTTTCTTCAGTACTAATGGAAAAACAGATACAAGTAATAAGTTATGCTCAAATTCTTTTTAATAGATCACTCTAAAATGGGGAGAGTAATTAAATTCCATTCATCTTAAATAATTTATTTTGTGATTGTTTATTATGAATGACTTAACGTCAAGTTTTTGATCCTGCTGTCCACTTTTGAAATGATCCATTCTGCAGGAAACAAGAATCCATAAATTTCATACTTTTCAATTCAAGACAAAATTTTCAGTGTATTGTTGACTATTATGGTACACCTGAGTCTTTCAGTGATTTCTGACTTTCTAACAATTTTTGGTTTTACCTTCAAACCAATTGTAAAATTTTAAGTCTGTGTTTAACATACTGTTGTTTAGTAGATAACTTGCCTTGTTTGGCTTGGGGTTTTGTTCTTGTTTGTTTTTAATTAGTGTTTTCTTACATTCTTTCTCGTTAAAGCCACTGTCTTTTTACTTCAAAAGCAGCATATACTCAAGTGGGTTGAACAGGTTTCATTTTCTACCTCTTCCAGAGTCTTTTCCTCTTCAAGCTCAACGCCTCATTCTGGCCTTTCAGTATGAAAGAGCAGTAACTGAGTCTAGGAGAAAGTAGGAGGGGATTTAGGTGCCATAAAGGCAGTGCCACACACATAAGGTGCATTCCTGCAATCTGAAATGACCCCTGTAGCTCTTTTAAGAATGAATATTTATGCCTGTGTGGATGTTTTTTCTGAAATGCTTTCTATGAGTGTCTGTCAGAATGTTGCAGTTTTTTCAGGAATGGCCTTTATTCACGCACCTTACAATTTTTTATCATGTTATTTCTGATCCTGAGAAAAATTGGGAAGCAAAGTATGTGAGATAGCTTATGCTATTGGTTTTAAGACATTTGCTTTGATATCCAGGATGAATGTGTAACAGGGTGACCAAACCTGACTTTGAACTTCAGTGCAACAAAAGAGAGATGTTTCATTTTCCTAAATGGTGCTTGAAATACAAATTCTGTTTACATATAAATTATATGGAAATATGTTGTAGATAGAGTATAGAAGCTGTAGTCCAGTTAAAGCATTAACAGTTAGCACAGGCATTCTAAGAATCTTTCATAGATAATCCCAATTTTCTTTATCACAATATTCTAAAGTTACATCTCTGCACAATAGTAACATTTAAATAAAATTAGTAGGAAATGAATGGTAGCTAGATGGAAATACACATTCAGCATCAAGTAGTACTGTACATGAAAGGGCTCTTACCTCTCAGTAAAGATTTGTTTACAGCAATGGTTTCCTGATAGCTTAGGATATTATAATATTATACAAAATTGGGCTAAATTCTGTTTTGCTTATCTATGTGCTGGATTTTCACCAATGTCACCAGAACCACTGGTGTATGTTACACAATATGGATTTTGACATGAGAAAGCACGACTTTTTAAAAACTGATTTTTGTCTTTTTTTAATAATCCTGTCATGAACATTATAATTATTTGTAATGTCTCAAATTAATATAGCTGATCAATGACTTTAAAAGTCTATGTGTGCATATGCCATTTTGAAATGCTGTGTTTTTCAGGGTGTGATTTTCTGCTTTCAGTTTGAAATTTCTATGAAACTGAAAGCAAGAAAGGTCTAAAGCACTGAATTTTCTTTTCTTATCAGTTAACCACAGCTTAATTTTCCTTTTTTGGTTGTGCCATAAACTAATTCTGAAATAAGACTCATTTTTATCAATAGCTGTAGACTGGCAATCTGATGCCAGTACTTGGAACTCAGAACTTTTATCCTTTATTATAAAAACATAATAAAAATATTATTTCTGTTGCTCCAGCAGCCCTATACTAAAAAAAAACAATTCAGCCCCATAAATCTTGCTGACTGTAACCCAGGCCAACTCCATGATTTTATAATCACTAAAGCATGGAGGTTTGCCTTTGAACTTTCATGTCACATGGTAAGTCACTTCATCACCCGAGTATCTTAATATGGAAGGAAAATAAAATGTCAGTGCCTGAAAGGCGCAGCTGAATCAGTGATCACAGGGCCAACCATTTCCCTTTCTGTGGAGAAACGCTGTCACTCAACAAATACCAGTCTGATTTTTAGAGAAATGTCAAGTTGTATGATGTAGGCATATCTATCTAGAGAAGCAGTTATGAGAGAGCAATTTAAGCTACGTCTGTTAATTCACGTAATTCTGTCACTGCAAAAGACCTGCAAGAAACCAACCATTAATCCAGCCCGGTCCCCCACTAAATGTAATGTTCCTAAGCACCACAGCTATACTTCTTTTAAATAGCTCCAGGGAGGGGACTCAACTACTTCCCTGGGAATCCTGTTCCAATGGTGGACAGCCCTTTCAGGGCAGAAATACTTCCTGATGCCCAACCTGAACCTCCCCTGGTACAAACTAAGGCCATTTCCTCTCATCTTGTCACTTGTTACCTGGAAGATGAGGCTGACACCCACCACACTACAACCTCCTTTCAGGACTTGTAGGGAGTGACAGGGTCTCTATTTGAACTGTACCCAAGGAAAAGACTCATACTAATTGCTGACAGTACGTATTTTATAACCCAGGTCTCAAGTTCAAAATGTCTGGACCTGCCAAGAAGTTGTCAATAAAACACTGCTGTCATTTTTTGGTGTGCATTCTTTCAGTGATAAACAGTTCTCAGTGTGGCTTAGCTGTGCTTCCAATTTACTAATTTAGAGCGTACTTCCAGTGTTATCTACCCTGTCAAGCTGAGGGGTTGGGTTTTTTCCCATGTTACAGCTTTAGGCCAAAGTTCATTGTAAGGGAACAGACATTGTTTTTTTGTTGTGTGAGGGGGTGTTTGTTTTAATTACAGAATTATATTTGAGGGAGTTTAAGACTTAATTCATTCAACAGGTTTTTACTATTTTCCAGTAATAAATGCTCCATGTGAAATAAATTACGGTTTTCTGCCAGTAGAAATCAAAGGGGCAGGAGGAGTGAGTGATGTAATAAATATCTTCCAAAATTACTTCTCTAAGTATAATTCTGCAAAGTACTTTCATGGTCTTACAGGGAAGCCAAGAGCAACAAGAGTTGTAATGCAGTCATGCTTGCATGCAATTCTTGTTAGGCACAGCAAGTACAAATATGAGCTGTTTAAATGCTTACATTTTTCTAGACCTGAAACTAATATGATACGATACTGGCTTACTTTAACAGTTGGGCTTACTCTGCCCTTCAAAGAACTGCAGCAAATTTAAGTAATTTTCAGCTAGGATACTCTTCTTACTTGTCATACTTTATTACTTTGCAGACTACTTGAAAATAACCAATACAAATTTAAATCTATGATGTGTTTTAATTTTGGACTATTGTTTCTTTTACAAACTTACAGAATGTTGAGGGGGGTTAAAATGGCTTCTGCAGGTGTCAACTAGACAAATATTATCATTTGCAAGCTGCTTTGTCTTATTACAAAACTGACAGGCTTAAAAATGAACATGTTACTGTTCTAAAATGTGAAATTTTCTAGTATTAATTATTGGTTCAAATAATGATGAAAACATAAAAATGGTGGCCTTTGTACTGAAAAATACCGTATAGGGGAACAGGATCAGAGAATCAAAACTCAGCCTTACAATAAAGTATTATTTTGCAATTCGCGTTACCAGCACATCATTTTTAAAGGAATTAAAATAAGGATCCAAGGAAAAGAAAAACTGATGTGGAAACTTTATTTAAGGGCTTAGATAGAAAATTATGTTGTTCACTTGGTAAGACTTTACTGTCTTGCATAGAACAAACTTAAGTCCTGGCAAATCTTAATAATTATTCACAAATCATTACCAAAAAAAAAAAGGGAAAAGAAGTCCAATACATAATAAGTACATACCTATTCCATACACACAATCACTTGTTCAAGTGAGAATAATACTTAATACATTCAAACTGGCTGGGTCCAAATATTTAGTTCCTCAGTTTAGAATTGGTAGCTTTGTCTTATATCCAGGTTTTCATCTTAAAAGCATGAGCTTTTCTGCAATAATTTTTTTTAATCTTCATACACACATTTTGCCTTATTTGTATTTTAGAGATGGAGGGAATGCTGGAGTATTTAACCTGCCACAGTCACCTCCTTCCCCAGTTACAGTTCTTCAGACAGTTAGTACATGTGACTTTTCAACTGCTTTCACCAAATCAAAATACTTACACATTATTTTCTTTGTTAAGAAAAGTAATTATAACTACACTTTTCATCTCTCCCCATCCTCAATACAGCCACTGGGTAAATTCAGGAGGGGACTTGTAAGAGTTTGCAAAAGGGATGTAATATTTAAATGCCACTGTGCAAAAGCAAAATTTAAAAAAAAAGAGAGAATATAAAAACCTTGATCTTGTCTTTAAGGCATGTAAGCTTTGATAAAATTTTATTTTTTGCTACGTGAAACCCCCTGTGTACAAATCAGTGTAGAGTTACAATTTTGTAACAGAATAATTTTTCATCTCTTGCCTAATAGTTGTGTATTTTAGAAATCATTTTCAGTAAGATTTTTCTGTCAAAATTGTTTCCATATGACATCTTTGGCTCTGCATTCCTATATAATTTTTGCCTATTTTGTGTATATAAAGCATAGAATACTGAAAAGATTTAAAAAAGGAAAGCTGAAATGCTTTGTCATTGTTTTGACTGGAAAATGGCAGCACTGTTCAATATTTTGAAAATGCTTTCCAAATAGGCATGAATATATATGGTTGTATTTGATATCACTTTTTTAAATAAATATGATTATAGCTTCTAATGTTTCTCTCTTAAGTATTTGTGTATGTGCTTTCCCTTATGGGCACAGAATCGTCAAACATTGAAATCTCATCGCTGGTATCAGTGGGCTTTGCCCCAGAGCTGTGTAGACAGAGCAGCGGGATGGTTTTCTGTTGCTGACATTTCATCATCTCATGTCTTTGCATCGGTTGATACTCCAAAAGTTGTGTAAAGACACTCCTGTTAAGGAAGCAAGTTGGTGCCAATTATAGTTACGTTACATCTTTTAAAATTGTATGCTTTCTATTTTTTAAAGTAAGCTACAGTTTTCTGCTTTGCTGCCAGAATACTTGTTCTTTTTGTGACACAATGCATTGCTCTTGTAGCTTAGTCAAGACAGAGTATACTGGATGACTTCTGTGTGTCATTATTGACAGTGGATGAAGTCAGTCAGCTAAAAAAATTACTTGCAATGTAAATAGTTTCTAGTTCTTCAAGAGTAGTAATTAAAAAGAGCGGTATAAAAAGTCTTCTGTGCTGTTTTATTGACTACATGCCTTACTTGGCATTCTAAAATTAACCACCATAGAAGACATTTTTATCATCCCTAAATATTTTAAATGTCTACAGGACATCCGTGATCTTAGTTGAAAAAATGCTAAGAGAACGTCTTACAAAAATTATTTAGCCACTAAACACTAAATGACACATCTTTTCTGTCATGAGGACCTATACGGCTTTTGTTAAACCATCAATAAGGCATCTTTTGAGCATTGTAAACTTTTCATCTCCATTAAACCTAGTATTGCAAATTAATAAAACTGATAAAGGTACATGTCTACATTCCATGCTATATCACAGCACTAGTACTTCCTACAATTCTGATGTGTTTTAGTTTGGGGTTTTTTAGCCAGAAATGGATTTGAAGTGGTTTGATTGGTTTTATTGTGGATAATCATAAGGGTGACAAGTATGCCATTAATACACTGATGAAATCAGTTATAAACCTGATAGCAAAATTGTTCAGTGAAAAAGAGGAAAAAATCCCCTTTTATTAGAGAACTTTTAACTTCTAAACTCCTGGACCACATACCATGCCCAGCCTTAGAGTTGCCTGTGACTGACAGATGCCACTAAAGCTAAAAGGTAATACAGTATTGCAGGCCAGCCATGAACCCTTCACCAAGGCTCTGCAAGATCTCCTTTGGGAAGCAACAAGCTGGTTGTTCCATGTCTGTCTGGTAATGTTTGCCAGCTTGTAACTCTAAGAGCCTGTGTTTTGTGCCTACTGCATTCTCAGACTTCCAAGATTTCACCTGTGAAATGCTCTTCTCAGCTTTATTTTGCCGTTGCTGTGGTGCTTTAATTATGCATCTTTTTATGTGATTATCAATTTGAAACGGGCAATGAGCCAGCTGCCCTGCATTTTATTTCCAGTATCAGCATTTTTTATAACAATATCATTCTGACTGATACAAAACTGTTTTTTCTGTAACTCCTTGTAGTCTTAAGTTTAAATTCCTCACTTGATCAAAAAAACAAGAACTTTGAATTGGAGAAGTTTTGGGGTTCTGGCTGAAAATACAGCCAAGAATCACAGAATGGGTCAGGCTGGAAGGGACCACAGTGGGTCATCTGGTCCAACCTCCCTACTCAAGCAGGGTGATCTCAGAGTGCATTGCACAGAATTCAGATGATTCCTGAATTATCTCCAGTGCGGGAGACTCCACAGCCTCTCTGGGCAATCTGTTCCAGTGTGCAGTCACTGCACGGTAAAGAAGTTTTTCCTGATATTCAGGTGGATCTTCCTGTGCGTCAGTTTCTGCCCGTAGCAGAAACCTTGTCCTACTGCTGGGCACCAGCGGGAGGAGCCCGGACTCAGCCTCTTGGCACGTCTCCTTGAGATTCTGATAGACATCGATTAGGTCCCCTCAATCGCCTCTTCCCTATCCACTCCATGTACATCCAAAGCAGCCGGGGCTCTAGGATTTTGTGTGTTTTGTGAGAACACATATTCAACCACAAATCGTGTCTAATCCTGTGCACGCGGTTTTGCTAAAGGCCCAAGTCCATCCCGGCGGGCGAGTTCCCGATAATCACACAGCGCTTCACGCCGCCATCCACCGCGCCCCGCCTGCGGCTCCGCCACCATCCCGGCATCCTCTGCTTCCTCCCACACGCAATATCCGCCTCCGCGGCGGCGCTCTAGCTCGAGNCGGAGGAGTTGCTGAGCTCGTTGTGTTGAGCCCGCAGCAGGAGCCGCGACCCGCTGTAGCGACGAGAAGGGAGGCGGAGGCGGCCCCTTGGCCCGCAGGAACCGGCTGCAGGGGCCGCCCGGCAGGGCCGAGCGAGGCCCGGAGCCCTCGGAGCCGCGATGGCGTCGTGGCTGGGCGGGCTGGGCTCGGGGCTGGGCCAGTCCCTGGGGCAGGTGGGCGACAGCCTGTCCTCGCTCACCGGGCAGATCTCCAGCTTCACCAAGGACATCCTTCTGGAAGGAGCAGAGGAAGTGGGCGGTAAGGGGGGCTCGGGACGGGCCTGGTTCTGTGAGGGAGCTTTTCCTCCTCTTCCTCTTCTTGCTCCGGCCGCCGGTCCCCTCCGGAACGACAGCGGCGGGGCCTGCGCTGCCCGCACCGGCCGGGAGGGAGCTAGTCGCGGCTCGGTGCTTTTCGCGAATGCTGCTGTCTTTGCTGCCTTTGTTTTTGTTTTTATTCCTTTCTTGTGATCTCAGGATCTGGAGAATACACAAATATATTCCTAGGCTCTAACGGTGGATGTGAACCTGTTTTAGGCTTATTATTCAGAGTTTTCTGAATTCCGTGAAGTGTTTTGTTGCTCCGGAATGACAGCACTCAAGCAACACTCTTTCCTTTCTGTTTGCTTAGTTTATCTAAACCCTCAGTTAATTAGCTGCTTTTACACCGGTTCCATAAAACTGCAGAGTTGTAGTACAGAGGTTGTTTTGCCACTGGTGTGATCTAAGTCTGACGTGTCACAAAGGCGAAGGTTCAATGTCTGTCATTGTTTTGTTTATATTTCAGTTGTGCCCAGAGAAACCTGTCGAATTCTACAATTCCCCTACAGCCAAGTAGGAGAACATGGCCCTTGCTTTATAAGGATTAGAGGCCAGAACGATTTATTTTTAAAACAGAAAGAACAAAAAAACCCAGAGTCATCAGAGTAAGATATTCTATAAACCAATAGTAAATCTATTTTAGAATATAATATTTTCTTCATATTTTTAATAATGACTTTTGGTTACAAATTTTTGAGAAAAACTTTAGTAAAGCAGTTGTACCATGTGGCAATAAGTATCAATAGATTGATATCCCTAGTATTGTTTACCATCTTGTAACTATAGATTATTTTAAAAGTTAGCTTTCTCAAAACAGTGTTAAGAATAGAAACCACAAATAACAGCAAAGACTTCTGTATAGTCATCTCAAATGTGAGATTAAGCAATTCTACTTCATTTACAATCTCACGTATGAGGCATTGTGAAAGAATATGATAGAAATGTAAGTTGTGTAGACCTTGTTTGCAAGCTCATATAATGGGTCTCATATGGATGGCCTTTTTGTTTACAGGTAAAATGCTCAGAAGAGAGAAATTCTGACAACTGTGAATTTATTTTTGTTTTCACTTCTCTGAAAGACTTACTTAGAAATGTTAAAAATTTCAAAATCTGTAATAGTTTAGTTTGAAAAGTTATTTTATGTTCCTGAGCTGTGCAGTCATCTGGGGTGTTTGTTTTGCTTTTTTGAAAGATAAATTGTGCACTCACACATTTGTTCATGAGTTTGCGCAGGAGAGATGTACTGATGTTCAGGAGTTACTTCCAGGAGTGTTTCACTGCTGGATACTGCTGTGAACAACTTCAGTTTCCCAAAAATTTCTGGGTAGTAAAAAATCTACTGGCATCCAAGTACTCTTCTCTAAAGACCTTTAAATACTGTGTGGCCTAAACAACACTTTTCAAGTACTTCCTTACAGTTTGGATTTTTTTGAATTTCATAATTAGTAAAAGCTTCCTGGGTTTTAATATTATCCCTTACATTCAGTGTTTTGACTCCCATCAGTTGTTTCTGGTTTATGGACTTGCACATCTTCCATTTTGCAGTTTTCATGTGCAGATTGTTGCCTCTGCAGTGCTTGAGCTGCCTCAGTTTTAAACAGCACGTGGGAAATTATGAAAGGCACGTGGGAAATTATGGAAACTGTACTCATTTAAAATTTTGAAGTTTGTCAAGGTTGCTTTATAGTATAGGATGATTTCTCTTTGCTAAAAGGAAATGTGGTGTTTCTGTCCATTAAGGATGGGTGTCCATTAAAGATGGGACATAGGAGAAGTAAACATAGTCAACTTGAGGACTATTGATCATTAAAATGTATCTGGAGTTACTTGCTTTTTCTGTTGGATAAACTGGGATGGTAGATGTATCACCATTTTAGGGGCAATGAGTCTTATGGGGTTGATGTTTTGTTATGTGGGTTTTGTTGGGCGTGGGTAGTTTGGTTTTTATTCTGAAAATTCAGTCACTGTTATGTGCATTTAGTGGAATTAATACTTGTTTTGAAACTTTGCATGGCATTACAGAGAAACACCCATCTCTCAGGTCAGGAGCAAGTCTGCAATGAGAAACAGATTCAGGGATACAAAATAGTCAAGTAAAGCATTTTTATCTCCCTTACTTTAAAGCTTAAATCCACACTAATCTGTTAGGGTTTTGATTTGATTTAAAGCCTAAATATGACTAAACTAAATTAGATGCAGAAAGACTGTCTGAAAAATAATTTTTACAGTGTTCTGATAAAAACAGGTTTTGATGTTTACCTAGGAATGAACATCAAAGCAGTCTGAAATAGGATATGTAGTAAAAATTGGTCTTAACAGATTGAAAGGATTGTAATTAAAATGAAAATTTTCACTTTCTTTCAGATGCAGCTACAGAACTCCATGTATCCAATTCTAGACTCAGAGAAATAGAAAGTATAAATGCAGCACAAAAGTTTGAAGTAAGAAATTTTAGATCATTATTGTAATTAAAAGCAATGCATAGGTTTTGTTTTGTACAAAGTTGAAATGTTGCACTGAAGTTGTTTGTCCCTTGGTAAATTCAGAAATAAGGGTGACAGTGGTGTTAGAATGTGACTTTGATTTTGTGCTAAACTGCCATCACAGTTAGGGACACACATGTGTATTGGTGTATGCATGTGCTGCAGGTTTTCATCTTTTGCTAACTGTGACTGTTCCTGCCCTGTCAGGTGGGCTTGGACTGCAGCAGTAGAAAAGAGTGGGTGTTTTCCCTGTTCTGTTCTCTCTCTGTTGTCAGACTGTTTGGTCATTCTGACATAGGCTGCTCGTGCTCCTCCAAAGCCACTTACAAATCTCATGTACCCACATGGAAAGTGACTTTCTGCACTCTCATAAAGGACTTGTTGGTCTTGTGACTTTATTTACATCTCTGAATAAACAACTTTCATGTATGCCTTCAGGCCTCAAGAGCATTTTGTAGTTAAAGATACTATTTTGGGGACATAACAGTTCCTGCTTTTGCTCTTTCTAGTTTCTTGCCATCTGCTCGTGGCTGAGATCAGAGCGAAAACACTACATATTAGCTCAAATTTGTGCTTTGTGGCCATTCTTAAATTTTGCCTGTGGATCTTGCTAAGATGTGATTCAGCCCTGAGTTTCTTAATTCTTGGTATTTAGCTCTGGTCACCACAAACCTTTTTCTGAAAGTGAGCTGGAGTCCATGCCATATAAAAATGGAAAGCTTGGACATGACCATGATTTTGGGCCCACACATTGCTGTTACTGTGTGTTTTGAATGAAATAACATGAGAAATCTGTACAATTTAACTTCTTTGCTGTCTAGGAGCTTTGTGCTTTTTTGGTTCTTTAAGGACTGTTCTGAGTTTACCAACATTCATTTTTCATTTTTGCTAGAATGATAGACTGAAAAAAGTCTGTAGTGACTTAGAAGAAAAGCATGAAGCAGCAGAGCTGCAAATAAAGCAGTTGTCTATTGAGTACCGGAATCAGCTTCAACAGAAAGAGGTAGGACACACAGTAAAAATTCTTCAGTAAGTATGTCCAATAAACTTACCTGTTGTGCTGTTTAATGCCTTTGTTATAGTGTCTGTTCTCTTCCAGTGGAAATATTGGTCATAACTATGGTTTCTAGGTTTGTTAATGTAGGCTAAGACATATTTCATTGAATTGTGTAATGTAAGCCAAGCTGCCAGGAGATAGTTAAGACAAGAGAAAACGCTCTGGGAATGTCATGCAGCTGTCAGAATTTCTGTTGTTTCTGGGATCACTGTGAGAACACTCTACTGCTTTGTATTTCTGATTCAGTTACTTTTAAAGAAGGCAACAGGACCAAATTCCCGTTTGAAGCAATTATTTTATTTTTAGATGTCATTATTTATATCTTAACATACACAATTAAAGACAGCAGAGCTGGCTTTCAAAATATGTGAAATATCCCTTTGTGATGGAAGCATCAGCTTTATAGCCTATTGTATAACATGAGATTTCATAGACCTAAATGAAGAAAGTTGCCAGCATGCTGAGAGTTACACAAAAGGGAGTTTTATTTCTGATTTATTCACAAATTTATGTGGGAACTAGGGGAAGCAGAACTATGAGATGTATAAAATTCTGCCTGTTAAATACAATAACAGAGTTGTTACAAGAAAATTACATGCAGCTAATTTCACTTTATTATAAATAAGTAAATTTTCACTACGTTGAGTTGTTAAGCATAAAAGAAATCAAATGTAATAAAAATAACTGGAAAAATGTCATATATTGATTAACTTTCCTATCTGAATACCCTCTTTATATATTTAAATTTTTTGTATAACCGGTTAGCCTGGATATTGCTGTACTGCTTGTGTACCTTGGCTGCTAAAAATACCCTGTGTCTTTGTGTGAGGTACTTCGTAACGCTTGAGCTAAGAGTGTTTTTTTTCTCCATTATGAGAATGTTGGGAGTTTTTTTCTTTTTTTTAGTGAAAGTGATTAGTTATTTGTGCTGGGAGTGTTGTTTGGTTCATGTTTCATAAGGCCACAAAGGGTAAGGTAGAGTGTATTTTGATATTCTTCTTATTCAAACAATGCATTTTATTTTGTATATTCAGGTGGAAATCAGCCATCTAAAAGCCAGACAAAATGCACTACAGGAGCAACTGCAGAAAGTACAGACAGCTGCTCAGACTGCTCAGTTGGGAGCTGGTGTTCTGCCAGCAGCCACAGCATCAGCCTCCTATGTTCCAGAGGTCAGACATTCCTCAGGTTTTGAAGGAGATGACATGGATTTTGGAGATATAATCTGGTCACAACAAGAAATAAACAGATTGTCCAATGAAGTTTCCAGGCTCGAATCGGAGGTTGACCACTGGAAGCAGATTGCAGTGGTGAGTGGTTTCTCTTCTGCCCTGCCCTTCCCTCTCCCCTCCAAATTATTGTTTTCATTGTATTTGGTGGATCTTTTGAAAAATTTCTAGAAACATCATATTTTGATGGAAAAGCTGAAACTTTTCATGCTGTCACATGACTAAAGACACATTCAGTGACTAACTTCTAAATGCTTTTTTGTGATGCTTTTATGAATGATTTGTCAACTTACGTAAAAGATTTTATGCACGTTCACCTAGAATGCTACTTCATGGTTTTGTTTTTGTTCAGCCTTTCAAAAAAATACTTCGTCCTGGCTACAGTAATGATTTTTATTGATTGCACAGTACTGTTCAAAGTAGTAGTTGGATGCTTGCATACTTTTTATACTTTCTCTTCTCCCAGTCCTTGACATGTCAGTTATAATTCATGATCTGTTGGGACAAAAAAGAATATAATCTTTCAAGCTGCTGCTGATGTGGGTTACTATTTTTCAAGGTATATCCTGATTTCAGAGATATGCTTTTCCCATGTGAAAATACTCAAAACTAAGCAAACTTATTGTGTTACTATGAGCAATAACACCTCCACTCCAAACTTTTACCCATTATATGTGGTAAAGTAATAATAAAAATCCATGAAAAATTAAAATGTTTCCATTAAAACATATTTTTTTAAACTAAGATTGCACTGGATTTTTATTTTGCTTCATGTTGGCTTTGTTGTTTTCTACTTTTGAGTATCAATAGAGGAACCACTTGGATAAAAAAATACATGTATTTATCACAATTTTCATATGGATATGTGGTTTGGGTTTTTTCAGTCTTCCAAAGTGCAAGGCACAAATGATGCTGAACAAAGTGAAATATGTAAACTACAAAATGTTGTTAAGGTAAGGTGACAAACTAGTCTTCTTGTGCTTTACTCTTCCTGGTTTTGCATATGATCACATGAGTTTTAAATATTTTAACTAGCACTATTATAATGTTATTAAAAATACACAGGTGCATGTAGTAGCATAGCAACACTTCAGTCAGCAGTACAATATTTAAAAACAGTTACTCTGAGAAAGGGTGTTTGTATGATTTGATAATTACAGTATGTTAGCTTGAAACAGTGACATTAGTAGTACTTACAAGGGCAAATCACTTTGTTAAGCTGTTGATGAGTTATGAGACTGTATTTTAGATGCACAGAATAATTTCTCCCTTCTCAGAAACATCTTGCCTTTTTTGTTGAAGGTGCAAAATACAGATTTTACATATCATCCTAGAAAGTTACTAAAAATGCATCCTAGTGTATGCACTTTGTATGTAAGACTTGTAATTGCTTTATGTTGATTTAGTATTTGCTGTTATGTAAAGCATACTATTTGTGCAAACATATTTTTTAAAGGAATTTCTTTCCACACATTTAAAAAATCTCAACAAAAATCAAGAAACTTGACTTCTGTGAGAAATCCTTCAATAAATCCTTTAATTAGACTGGGAAAAACTTCTTTTCTTTCTTTTGTATTGTATTATTTCTTTCATAAGAAGACACTGTGCTGTATTTTGCCATTTTGTTTCTCTAATGATATTTTAGGAGCTCAAACAGAATTTAAGTCAAGAGATAGATGAACATCAGCATGAGTTGTCAGTATTGCAGGATGCCCACAGACAGAAGTTAGTAGAGATAAGTCGCCGACACCGGGAAGAGCTGCGGGAATATGAAGAGCGAATTGAAGAACTTGAGACTCGCTTACAGCAAGGTCTCTGTTACCACATGCTTTCTGTTTTATTTCATGTAGAGTGAATTTTGGTTAAAATGTTGAATATGCATGTAGCAGTACAATAGATAGCAAGTATATGATGTTTAGAATTTGAATTTCAATTTCAGTTCAGCTTCATGTTTAAGACACATGTCCTGTATCTTTTATTCACTCTGGTTGGCTTGAGCAGTGGAATGATAGTGTTTCATCTGTACCATGTATCACTCTGGAGAGTCATTTTCTATACATACCAGTTGTTCTGCTCTGAATTATGCACTTTTTGGGTTGGTTTTTTAACTTAACACTGAATACAGGTAGGGATAAGACATACTGAATTGAAGATAAGAAAGTAACAGGGCAAAAAATAACTTTTGTGAGAAGTACTATGTGCCAATTGGGTTATTTGACAAAAGCTCAAAGATTGGGTGGTGAGACACTGGAACAAGTTGCTCGGCGAAGTTGTGGATGCCCCATTTCTAGAAATGTTTGTGGCCAGATTGGATAGGATCTTGAGCAACCTGATCTAGTGGGTGGCATCCCTGCCCATGGTGATGCTGGTGTTGAAACTAGATGTTCTACAGGCCCTTCCAACCCAAACTACACTGTGGTTCTGATTGCCATTAGAACCACACTTTAGTGTGTGGCATAACTACAATGTAGAAGCTCTATA
>VXBB01017856.1:132368-171966 GCA_013399915.1 Illadopsis cleaveri | reverse complement strand
TGTTTAAGACACATGTCCTGTATCTTTTATTCACTCTGGTTGGCTTGAGCAGTGGAATGATAGCGTTTCATCTGTACCATGTATCACTCTGGAGAGTCATTTTCTATACATACCAGTTGTTCTGCTCTGAATTATGCACTTTTTGGGTTGGTTTTTTAACTTAACACTGAATACAGGTAGGGATAAGACATACTGAATTGAAGATAAGAAAGTAACAGGGCAAAAAATAACTTTTGTGAGAAGTACTATGTGCCAATTGGGTTATTTGACAAAAGCTCAAAGATTGGGTGGTGAGACACTGGAACAAGTTGCTCGGCGAAGTTGTGGATGCCCCATTTCTAGAAATGTTTGTGGCCAGATTGGATAGGATCTTGAGCAACCTGATCTAGTGGGTGGCATCCCTGCCCATGGTGATGCTGGTGTTGAAACTAGATGTTCTACAGGCCCTTCCAACCCAAACTACACTGTGGTTCTGATTGCCATTAGAACCACACTTCAGTGTGTGGCATAACTACAATGTAGAAGCTCTATAGTTACCACAAATAAATTTTTGTTGCTTTGTAAGTATTTCATACTCCCTAAAAATAGTCATGTCAGTTAGATTTCCTCGAGAGGCTTCTTTGCACAAATACAGAAGGTTTGCCTGTAAACCTGTATATTTACCTGGTAAAAATTGGACTTCTAAAGAGTATATACACTCTCCTTTTGGAACCAGGCATCTATTCCCTTCTTGGAAAGAACAGATGTATTTTCTAACTGCTTCTCTAACTTTAAAGGTAGTACTGATAGGAAATTTATTTCCTAAAATCAGATACCTGTTAAGTGTACACCAGCAGGACTAACTTAAGGAAGTTGATGGCAGAAGTCCCTTGTCTCTTACATTACCACTTATCTTCAAAATAAATACAGCTAGTGGTTTTTGAAGGACTAGAGTATTTTATATTTATTTTGAAGAACTAGAGTATTTTATATTTATTTTGTTCATTCTGTCTGACAACATAATAGGGACTAGGGCAGGGTCAGGCATTTCAGCTGACAGAAGCGAATTCACAAGTAGTGTGCTTTCATTTAACTTTTTTTTTTTCCCCCTGGACTCTTCTGATGATGCCTTTTTGTACTCTCTAACTTACCTGGACATTGTAGAAGATTGTACAGATATATGAATGTCAATATAGTATGACAGTATGATGGATCTGTAAAAACGTTGATTCTGAAAAATGTTTTTCTTCAGTTGAAAACCTTTGTGCATCATTTAGCAAATTGTTTGGAGCAAATTTTCCCCTATAACAACCATTTGGCAAACCTTTGAAATGTAATTAATTAAATTATAAATGGATTTTGCATCAATCTGAATTAGATGGGATTTGATAAATTTTTCTTAGAAAATTGAGAGATTCCAAATTCTGATAAATTAGATTGTCATCTCCTCACCAAGAGAGGTGGGGATCAAGTATATTCTAATTAAATTGCAAACAAAATGTCTTGCAACACTTACCATTTAAAATTATTTTGGGCCAGGCATGTGAAAGTAGTCAAAAAGCTACTTGTCATACCAGTAATATGTATAGCACAGCTTCAAATGTTAAGCCTATTTAACCAAGCTTTCTGTTGGTATATGACCATTTCTTTGTTCTAGTCTGTCTCCCTCTATCAGGAGAAGAGGTGAAAGAATAGAAATAAAAGATCTAGAATGATGGTTTTGGTTAATATTGCAAATAATCTCTTTTATCTTTTAGATGGTGTGAGCACTGATGCCATGGATGACTCTAAAATTACTGAACAGGAAAAAAAAGCTCAGGGTCTAGATGGAGGACAGGTGGAAGAGTTGCAGGTTGTAAAGGACCTAGAGGATGAAATAAGAAAATTAAATCACAAATTGTCTTCTGCCAAAGCAGAAAACAAAAATCTTCTGAAAGAGCAAGAATTTGCAAAGCTAGAAAAAATCCAAATAGCACAAGATTATGAAAAGCTTAAATCTGACTTTAATGAGCTTCAAAGATCTGTGGCAGAGCAAGATGCTGTCCTGAAAGAACAGAAGCAGCTCCAATCAAAGACATCACAACCACAAGATGTTGTCAGCCTACAGCAAGCATTGTTAGGTACTAAGACTATGATTTTATTTTTAGTATATTTTCACAGGTTTTCACTTTTAAAACTCAAAATTTATTTTATGAATTTAAAACTGAATATGAGAACATGTACCTTTAAAGTATTGCTGTTTTAGAAAAGCATTGTCCATTGAAGTAAGGTGAAGCGGAAAAGAGAATGTTAGGATGAGTGTGGCTATCATAGGGGTTTCTGATTAGGGAAGTAATCATGTCTGCCAACTGTTTGGTAGGAGGTTTTTTTCTTTAAAAGTAAGTAAGCCTCAATAGAAATTGTTTAAATTCAGAAAGTATGCACACATTTGTGTGTGTGTGTGTGTATAAAGGTACTCAGTTGCTAATACCTTCTTCTTAAGGAAAAACTAACATACCTGTTTAATAAACACCTGTAGGTTGAAAATATTTTAATATTTCATAACTCTAGTACCAATGTCCCCCTAATGTTGTGAAAATAATACTCTGCTTTGAGGTGGTGACTGATGGTATTTTGAATCTTCTATGGCTCTGATGTTTGTCATCACAGAATGCGTGAAACTATTGTCTTCTGAGCAGCAAAGTTCTATTTAGGCAAGGTGGCAGAATGATTTTGTTTTATTGTTGTTTGAAAAGTAGTAATTTGTCTATTTGATTTCATTTTCCTTTATAGAAGCAGAAAATGAAATAGCAAGACTTTCCAGTTTAAATCAGGTAAAGCAATTTCTAAATTAAGCCAACAAAATGCTCATAACAATAGTAACTGATGGAAAACACATTTTGGTAGCTTGTTGTTTTGTTGTTTGGGCGTATTTTTAACGTTTGCACTTCTACATAAATAACGTTGTAATGTAAAAGGAAATAATTGTAGTTTAATTCTGTAATTATAGGTGGAATTTATAGAAACAATACATTTTTACTTGTGAAACTCCACAGTGCATTCTATTAGGAAAACCATTCAAGTTCCACCTATCTCATTGTTACCTAGAAGGCTATAACATACATTTTTAAAGTACTAATACTACATTCTGTAAAATATGTCATTTTTCACTTCTGCTTTAGCATGTTTCAGTTTTGGCACTTAGCAGTTGTGAAATATTTCTCTTCTTTCTAGTATTCATAATAATACTGCATTCCATCTTAATGATGAAGTGAGGCAGTGGAACATAACACCCCTTTAGTTTTTGGTGTTGTTGTCTTGTATAAACTCTTGACAGTTTGTAGACTCTCAGACTTGAGAGATTTGGTTTATTTTACTGTGTATCCGGTAGTACTTTTCAACTGAGTTTTTCTGTGTTTTACATGCATTTAGGAGTTCCCATAGCATTTTTCATAATGATGTTAGATGCCCTTGTTTAAAACTTCCTGTCTCACCATGCAACCTGCCATGTTTAGGGTGGCTCTTGCAGTTAAAATAGTTTATCCCAGCTGTCAATCCATACCTCAGAGGTAGATATAACTTCTTACCATACCATGGCTTTTTGTGCAGAAGTTTATAAACTGCACTCCTACACCAAATGATGAAAAAATAAATGGGTATGTATGAATGGTAGAAAGAAATACTTTACAGCAAAGAATTTTTAACTAGGGTGGTATTCATGTAGGCTTACAGATTCTAACATAATTTCAGCAAGACAAAGTCTGATGTTTACAATTTTATTTTTTTGTTTTGAGGGACTTGAGAAGGAACTGACAAGTGCACAACATAAACATGAGAATATTCTTTCTTCGAATACAGAGGATCAGAATTCAGAAATAAATCAGTTAAGACAAGATTTGGAAAGGAAACAACATGAATTAGATGAAAGTGTTGCTGAAAGAGAAACATTAATAGCAGAGTTGGAAGAACTAGACAAGCAGAATCAAGAAGCTACTCAGGTAGTAAATACTACAACTAACTATTGAACTGCTGAATAAATGTTTAGAATTCTGTGTGTGTGTGTTAGTCTTTTAGGTTGATCTTTGAACATAGATAGCAGGGAAATATATCTTTTGAGACCTAAAAACAAATACTTGGGGCCATTATTTCTCTATATCTGCCATCTCAATGTGAAATTCAGAAGTGCTAGTAAAACCCACTAGTTATAGATAAAGAAGTAATACAGCATGTCAGCTATCCATAAAAGATGTTACTTTACAAAGTCCAGATAAATAGTCCCTGATTTTTCATTGCAACATTTCTGATGAAATTTATCCTGGTAATATTCTTATCTGTCTTATGACAATGTGCATTACAATGATTTTTGAAACTTTTTCTTTTATAGTTTTTAATTATGTTGAATATTTGTCACTTTATTGCAAGTTCTTTATAATGTGAGTATTCATGGAGTAAAAAAGTCACCAATTATATATAATCAGAATTCAGTTATAGCTTTTTGTCACCATTCCAGTATATTTGACTTGTAAATTTGAGTTGCAAGCCATGTGTTTTCAATTATTGATTTACCAATTAATCACCTATGAAATGAATCCAAATAAGTATGTCAAAACAAAAAGTTGACAATATAATATACAGATAATTTAAATGTAATGCCACCCTTTTATTAAGCAATGCATGTTTGCTGAATTCCAAATGTCTTGACAAATTCTGACAGTTCTTTTTTTTAAGTAGTTCTTTTTTTTTATGTCTTTATTTAGGTAGTTAAGGTTCTTTTAGGGGTGGTGTTTTTTGGTTTTTTTTGTAGTGAAATGTAATCTGTCCTTATTTGATGTTTGGTTTTAATTAATTTAGTGTTGACTAGTTGATCCTACTTGCCAACTTATGTTGGCAACTAAGAAACACTTTTTTCCTCTCAATTTTTTTTATTGTTTAGAGGATAAAAGTGAATGAAATGCATAGTTCAACTGGTTTTACTACCCTAATGAATTCTGTTTTGTGTTCATTTCCAGCACATGATTACACTGAAAGAGCAGCTGTCAAAGCAGCACACAGAAACTGATAGTATCATCAAACAGCTGAAACTCGACATAGATTGTGAAAGAAAAAAAGTAGCAGAATTAGAAACTGAGAAGATGAAAACTATTAAAGAGTTAGATAGTCAGAAAGAAAAACTAAGCCACTGTTCATTTGCACTTAATGATTTGCATATAACTAAGCAGCAGCTACAAGATAATATTAAAGATCTTCAGGAACAATTAAGGAAAGCCCAGGACTCTAATTCGCATAGTAAAAAAGAAATTGGAGAGTTGCAAGAGAGACTAAAAGAAAGAGAGGAGGAACTTAGTGTATCCTTGAGCAAGTTAACAGAAAAAAGTAATGAGGAATCTAAGTACACTTGTCAAGATCTGATTCTGAAAGAAAGAGAAATAGAAATGGCAAAACTACAGAATGATGTTTCAGAAAATAAACAAATAAATGGAGATCTACAGAAATCTCTGTCTAATCTCAGAACAGAAAATGGAAAGCTGACAGCAGCCATTGAAGAACTAAAACAGGAGTTAAGTGATGCCATTTCTGAGAAAAAGAAAGTTTATTTGGAAAAAGACACTGTTGTGGAGGCTTTGAAAATGGAAAAAAGACAGTTGGAGAGTGAATTAAATGAGACAGAGAAGAGGCTTTTGGAACAAGCACATAATTATAAGCAAACTATTGAGGAGTTATCAAACACTCGGAGTATGGATACCACTGCATTGCAGCTTGAGCACCAGCGCCTGGTTAAACTTCATCAAGAGAAAGATTTTAAGATTGCTGAGCTTAAAAGGACCATTGAGCAGATGGAAACTGACCATCAAGAAACAAAAGAGATGTTGACAACCAGTTTAGGAGGACAAAAGCAGTTGACAGATCTCATAAAAGAGAAAGAGGTATTCATTGAAAAATACAAAAATCAAGCCTTACAGGTTAAGCAGGAACTTGAGGAATATATGGAAGTTTCAAAAAAGCAGGATGTCTTAAAACAGAATTTGGAGGAAAAAGACAGAAGTCTTGCAGTCATGAAGGAAGAAAATAATCATTTGAAAGAAGAAATCGAACGCCTTAAGGATCAGCAAAGTAGATCTACACCTGTGGTTGAACCTAAAACTTTAGATATTATTATTGAACTTGAAAGTGAGGTAACACAGTTAAAAGTGATAAAGAATAATCTGGAAGAAGAAATAAAAGTTCACAAAAAAACAATAGAAGATCAGAATCAAGCAACAATGAAACTTCAGCAGTCACTGCAGGAGCAGCAAAAGGAAATAGATGAGTCCAAATTTCAGTGTGAGCAAATGAACGTCACACACGAAAGACTCTTTTTAGAGAAAGATGAGGAAATCAAAAATTTGCAGAAAACAATTGAACAAATTAAAACTCAGTTGCACAAAGAGAGACAGATTATTCAGACTGACTCTTCTGATCTTTTTCAGGAAACCAAAGTTCAGACTCTTAATGGAGAAAATGGAAATGAAAAACATGACTTATCTAAAGCTGAGATTGAAAGATTGGTGAAAGGTATCAAAGAAAGGGAGATGGAGATTAAGCTGTTAAATGAAAAGAATGTTTCTCTAAGTCAGCAAATTGATCAGTTGTCTAAGGATGAAGTTGGTAAACTTACTCGGATCATTCAAGAGAAGGATTTAGAAATACAAGCTCTTAATGCTAGAGTTTCCTCAGCTTCCTACAGGCAGGATGTTCTTTCCCTTCAGCAGCAGCTGCAAGCTTATGTTCTAGAAAGAGAACAAGTATTAGCAGTTCTAAGTGAAAAGACAAGAGAAAACAGTCAGTTAAAAACAGAGTATCGTAATATCATGGACATGGTCGCTGCTAAGGAAGCAGCTTTGGTGAGGTTGCAAGAGGAGAATCGAAGGTTATCCAACAGATCTGAAAACAGCAGTCAAGACATGTCTAGAGAAACTATCCAGAATTTATCCCGTATCATTCGAGAAAAAGATATTGAAATAGATGCCCTAAGTCAAAAATGCCAAACCTTATTGACTGTCTTGCAGACATCCAGTACAAGTGCTGATAATGGGGCAGGCGGTGTGAACAGTAACCAGTTTGAGGAACTTCTGCAAGAACGTGATAAACTGAAACAGCAAGTAAAGAAAATGGAAGAGTGGAAACAGCAAGTAATAACCACTGTCCAGAACATGCAGCATGAGTCAGCTCACCTCCAAGAAGAGTTACACAAGCTGCAAGCACAAATTTCAGTTGAAAGCGATAGTACTTCAAGGCTGCAGGTGGATTATAATGGCTTGATTCAGAGTTATGAACAGAATGAGAAAAAGCTGAAAAGTTTTAGTCAGGAATTAGCACAAGTTCAACACAGCATAGGACAGCTTTATAACACTAAGGATCTTCTCCTGAGTAAACTGGATTTGGTAACACCATCTGTGGCAACAGCTTCCACTGTTTCACAGCTTTCAGGTGTTCAACACAGTCCTCCTGAAGCACTCAGTGAGGACTGTAAACTCCTTCAAACTGAGTTGGAACAACTGAAAAAAAAGTTACAAGAAAAAGATTCAACTATTAGGACTCTTCAGGAAAACAATCAGCGATTATCTGATTCTGTTGCTACAGCATCAGAGATTGAAAGAAAGAGTCAAGAAGGGACTGAATCAGAGATGAGGCAGATCAAAGAAAAACATGATGTGTTACAGAAGTCACTTAGGGAAAAAGACATATTAATTAAATCTAAAAGTGATCAGTTACTTTCCGTGAGTGAAAATCTTAGTAACAAAGAAAATGAAAATGAGCTTTTAAAGCAAGCTGTAACTAATCTAAAAGAAAGAAATTTAATTTTAGAAATGGATATTTGTAAACTGAAAGAAGAAAATGAAAAAATAGTTGCAAGGTGCAGGGAAAAAGAAACAGAATTCCGTGCACTTCAGGAGACTAATATGCAATTTTCAATGATGCTGAAAGAGAAAGAGTTTGAGTCTCACTCAATGAAGGAAAAAGCTCTTGCTTTTGAGAAGCTATTGAAAGACAAAGAACAGGTATGCACATTCATACTTGTGACTGTCTCTTCAAACTAGACAAGTTCAAAATAATACTCTGCCTGGATGTTTTTCTGTGTTGCAAGGCCATAGATGTCCTGCTTTTTTCCTTGTTAGATCTGTAGTATCTTTACGCTCTTCCTGGCAAAGACTATGCCTCTGGTAAAATTGTTGGCCATGTTTGAAATATTTGTTTATGTCTTTAACAGGGCAAGACAGGAGAATTGAATCAGCTATTAAATGAAGTTAAATCAATGCAGGAAAAGGCTGTTACTTTTCAGCAAGAGAGAGACCAGGTCATGGTAGCACTCAAACAGAAGCAAATGGAGAGCAGTGCCCTGCAGAGTGAGGTACCATCAAATAATTTCTAGTTGCATGAAATAAATGAAAAAAGAATAAGAAGTTGCATCTGTAATGCTTTTGGATTATTTTAGTAGCAATCACTTGTTAAGAGCACTTAAAATTAATACACTTGCAATGTGCTTCATTGGGAATGTGTTACATTTGCTTAATTTTTTTTTTAATAAGAAGTGATAGTCCAAGCAACTTAAGGTATGTTCTACACAGGTACAGCATTTGCATGAGAAGGAGCAGCGCCTAAATCAGGAACTGGAGAGGTTGCGGAATCACCTCTTAGAAATGGAAGACTCCTACACCAGAGAAGCTGTAGCTGCAGAAGACAGAGAGGTCAAGCTAAGAAAAAAGGTTTTAATTTTGGAAGAAAAACTTGCATCCTCATCTACTGCAGTGGAGAATGCCAGGTAGTCTTTTAAATATCTTGGTTAACTAAACTGGTGCTGATGCCTCTATTATACTGCACTGCCATCCTGTTACATACTAAGCACTTGAGAAAACAAAAAGATACAAACTTTTGTTACTCAGAATGAAGAGGGTGATTTGAAATATACTTGATTTCTGTCAAGAATTTAATGTATTTCTCCTTTTAGTAGCAACTATCCCAAACAGTGCTTAGAACTAGAAAAAAAATCCTTAACCCATCAATTTAGTTGTGTGTTAAAGAAGAGTGACTTACTTTCAAGTCAAGGCTTCACTCAGTTTGAAAGAGTCTTATTTTATACACATCAATGCACAAATGTGACTGTCACGCTTTTTGAATTGCCTTCAAGACACATACATATTCTTACTTTGGGTCTGATACCATGGAAGGTATACGCTGCTGAGACCTTCCTTCTTCATAGTGTAAACATTAGAACAAGATGCATTGAATTTCTCATGCATAGCAGAATCTGGGAGGCTGGAATATTTTTGCACAATGGGAAATTAAATGGAGCATTGTTTACCATTGTTACTAACAATTGTTAGTAAGTAGCAAGATATTCTGAGTTCTTGGATACTGGGTTTAACAGTAAAAACTGGTAGAAAGACCTACTGATTCATAGTAATTGAAGCAGACAACTAGGAAGATATGGATTCTTTTTTTTTTTTTTTTTGAAAGATACTGTTATAATAATGAACAAAATGTAGGATACAAAGTAAATTAATTGGGATTTTTTTCTTTGTAAAAGATTTGTTGCCAGACTTCTTTAAAATTTCTTTTTATTTCGGAAAAATGCCATACTTTTGTAAATTGAGCTGAAAATTTTTTACTAAGCTGTTTTTTGCTGGGATTTAATTTTCTGTGTGATAACTTTCATTATTTAAGTAATGTGTCTTGTTTTCCTTAAGTCATCAGGCTAGTCTGCAAGTTGAATCTTTGCAAGAGCAGTTAAACCTAGTTTCCAAGCAGAGAGATGAAACCATGCTGCAGCTGACCATCTCCCAGGACCAAGTGAAGCAGTATGCACTGTCTCTGGCCAACCTGCAGATGGTACTAGAGCAGTTCCAACAGGGTAAGGTTTGTCAAGAAATAGCAAAGATTGCAACAAGTATTTTGCAACTGGAATGGTTACCATATTTTGATAACTTTTGAAGTATTAGTTACCTTGTTTCCTTTTTGATAGCCTGAACTTCAGAATCTGCTGTCTGTTAAAAAACTTTAAAAAACAATTCTGTGGAAACTGTTGATCAATATCGCATTTATGAAATTTGAAATCCACCTTTACCTCATGAAGACCAGATATGATAATGCTGAGGCTTTGCAATTGCATATCCCTAGAAGAGTTACCTGTTGTAAATTAAGATATTTTTGTTTTGTCTCTTACTTTAATCCTTTAGAAGAAAAAGCTATGTATTCAGCAGAGCTAGAGAGACACCAAAAGCAGAGTGCAGAATGGAAGAAGAAAGCAGAAAACCTTGAAGAAAAAGTTGCTTCACTGCAGGTGGGCTGAATGATGGAATTGAGCCTTGTGAAACTAAATTGTAATTCTTCACTGAGCAGGCAAAGTAGCATTCTTCTGCTGACCCTCTTGTTTTCTGAGGGTGTTTACAATCCAGTTATTTGAAAGAAAAAGTGATTGCAGTCTCTTCAGCTGTTATGTCTGATGTGTGTGGTTTTGGGGCAATTGTGATAGTGATCTCCCTGCTTCTCTTTTTGTCCCTTTCCTCTATTTAGGTGAGTTTAGAAGAGGCAAATGCTGCCCTGGATGCAGCATCCAGGCTTACTGAGCAGCTTGACATCAAAGAGGAGCAGATTGAAGAGCTTAAGAAAGAAGGTAACTACATTTTTTTCATTTCTGCTTAAAATATTTCAAGCACCTGAGGAGACAATGTAGTATTCCTAGAAACTCACCAAAATTCATATCCTATGAGAGACTAATTCTGTGCCACATTCTGAGGACTTCCTTGTTTATAAAGCAAATATGAAAAAGTATGTTTACCTTCTGTTAGGGATCTTTCTCAAAAGAAAGTCCTGTAGAAGTTTTTTGGGTTTGGGGTTTTTTTTCCCTGTAAATACCAAGACACTTGATTTAGCTCTATAATTGTCTTAAAAGTTGGTGAAATACCAAATATTGTCAGATTTTCCAAAGTAGCTACCCTATTTGACATAGATACAGGAGTACAGTGAGGTAAAGGTGTGCAGTTGGTAAGAGATGTAGAGGCAGCAACTCTTGCGGAGATGTGACTGCCGTCTCTGCTGGATGCAGTGGTAACTCATACTTTGAACATATGCAACTAATTATTGCTATTCTGTTTTAAATGATAATCAGTCTTACTCTTGTAATAAGTGATGTTTTCTTGAAGCATTCTTGCTGATGACAGATAGGTGGTGTGAGATCTCATTTGAAAGTCTTAAAAATTCCCGCAAGAACTCTACAAAATGTTACTACTTTTTTCCTACATATTTGAATGTGTCCTTACTTAAATTTAGTGCTCTCTAAGTGCAATTTGGCATCCAGGTGGGCATCATGGAAGTGCTCCCTGAGTTCACATATGAATTTTACAAGCTCAATTAAATATCAAACTGCTGCATAATGTACAACTACTGATGTGTTTTTAAATTGACTGATCTGTATATCTATGTCTCACTACAGACATTCACAGCAAAAGTTCACAAACACCCTGGATTGAAATTAACTTTGGCATAGGCAAATACTGCACTCTTAAATGGGAAGTTCTTCATTACTGTTTAATTTTGATGTTAAACCCTTGCATAAGAAAGCAGGAGAGGTTTAAACTTGGAGAGAAAACTGAGTATCAAGCAGTGTTGTATTGGCAAGCAATTTACTTGATAAAAAAATTAAAATGGAATTGTTGCATAAAGGAAAACAGCACTTAAATGTTGTTGTAAAGTAAGTTGTGATTTTTATAGGAAAAAATATCACTTTGTATTCTCTATTTATACAAGAAAACATAAAATGTCTTACTGCAAATTGGCCAAATACATTCCCAGACACAGTTTTGTTAGCCAAATCTTTTGAAGAATTTCTTTATAGATTTTTTTGGCAGGAGAAGTGATTTTAATGGAAAAGTATAAGATGTACCAGATGCAGTTTTCTGCCATAAATGGTTAACAAATTATTGGAGACTGTAAATGTCTGGTTTACAACAGTCCATGCTGAATTTTGGCTCAGGACCTTTTTGTTACTTAGTCTTTTCAGACACCCGAAGTACGTGTTTAAGTCCTTTCCAGCTGTAGAATTCTATTTTAGAGGGAAATGTTTCATTAAAAAAATAAATTTAATGACAAAGTTGCATAGTCACTGTGGATGGAATATAGCTGTGTAGTGGTCCTGAAGAGTTGATCCTCTTTGATATAAAATCTTTTTTTCATTTAAATGATTATTACTTTTCATTTAAATTATTAATACTTTTGTTTTAAAATCCATCATCAAGAAATAAATGAAGTGAATAAAAATTGAAAAGGCAACTCACAATTGTCTTGGAAACTTGAGAACTCCTTGGTACTTCAAAGGCTGTAGCAACCTGATAGTAGGCTACACAGAATACCTGGGCTTGGGTAATGCTGGAGGTTAAGGACAGAGATCAAAAGACCTGATGCCAGCATGGAGTTTGGTCATTATGAAAAAGATTGGCACCACAGGACTACAGACCTTGCTCTGAAGGGTTTTTTTCCAGTTCTGTGTTATTTAGATAGAAAAGAGCAATTCATCAGACCTTCTGCAATGGATTTACATAATGTGTGTTCCTGTACTTCAGCTTTGAGTGTCATTCCTGCAATTTCAGCCTGTGGTTTTAAATACCAATGATATACTAAGTTGGCACCTTTTTATGAAAAAATCACATCAGTTTTATGGGTTTTTTTTATTTAAAAGCATCAGGAATGTTTATGAAAGTATGTATTCTTGATAAATTTTGCAACAATGTTTCAAAATTTTGATTTTTGTTTCTTTTGCTGTGACATTACATTTATAGGTGAGATTAGAAGGGAAATGTTAGAAGATGTACAAAACAAATTAATGAACCTTATGAACAGTACAGAAGGAAAAGTTGACAAGTAAGTCTTTAATGAAAGATTTGGCCTAAGTTTTTGGGTTTATTCCTCTCAATGTACAGATCTGGCACACACAGTTGAAAGAGTAGTACAGTAGTGTACTTCTGTGTGTTGTCTTGTAATTGCACTTTTATTATTTTGACATTTTTCAATTGCTTGGTGGTTCTAAATAGTCATTTTGATTAGTAAAACCAATAGATATGTGACTTTGTCTCACTGATGTGTTTCTAAAGTAGAAGTGTACTTCTGTAGCATGAGCTCTGCAAATGGAGATAAGAGTTCTTTATAAATGTATTTTATAAAGTTCATGGTGTGAACAGCAAGCCTTTTCATGTGTTTGCATCACCTGGATGTCCTGTAAATCTCTTCCTTTGTCCTTTTTTTTTCTTCTCTATCCAACAGAATTGGAACAGTGATAGGCAGATGGGCTCCCCTGTCCCCTTCATTACATCTTAGTTTGGGACTACATAGAGCTTTTTTTTTAAATGCTCTTCTGAATCAAGATCTTAGAACAAACGTTTTCCCTGACTGTAGTATGTACATCCAGATTTGCTCATGTTACCATTCTGTTTCACCTTACTGCCTATAATGTTAGTAATACAGTCCAAATGCACACCGTGTAAGAAATGTAATTACTTACAGAAAGACAAAATTGGTGAGGTACCTTTTAGTTATTTGTATTTGATGTATTTATTTGTATTACTGTAAATTAGGCAAGAGTATGAGCAATAAATGCATCAATATTATGGTATCAGCTGTTACACAATAGCAGCTTGTGTAAGTACCTTCTCTTGTTCTGCAGACTGTTGATGAGAAATCTCTTTATTGGACATTTTCATACTCCAAAAAATAAACGTCTTGAAGTGTTAAGGTTAATGGGAAGTATCTTGGGATTGAAAAAGGAGGAACTTGATCAGGTAATAGTTTGCAGAAAACCAGGCATTTCTTTTTCTTTTCTTTTCTTTTTTTCTTTTTTCTTTTTTTCTTTTTTTTTTCCTCTCTTTTTTCTTATCTTTTTTTCTTTTCTTTTTTTTCTTTTCTCTTTTTTTTTTCCTTTTTTTTTAGTATCCTTACCTGAAAATAGAATGACTTGCTGCTGAACTAAATGTGACTGTCCCTGCACATTCTGTGGGGAAAGTGTGTTTTTTCTTCTTTTATCTCACCTTTTTTCTGTGTGGGACTTTTTAATGGTTTTTTTATATGATGATCTTAATCTTTCGGTAACATTGTTTCAGTAGGGTAGATTTGATTTTGCTGAGGAATGCTAATGCAGAAAGGAAAGGATTTAGCTTGGTGCTCTTGTGTAAGGTAGCTGTAATATATCAGTTACAGAAAAGTACGCCTGTTATATCTTTACCAGTAGTTATTGTGAAAAATGTGAGGGTTATGTTTTAAAATAAAGAGCCAGGTTTTTAGACTGCTGGTCTTTGGGAGGTGGAGAATATGATTTTGAGAATAATAATTTTTTTTATTTATCTCTAAGCGTGCCACATTGTTATGTGGCATTGCAGCTCGTATTTATTCACTTTCTTTTATGTGCTGCTTTATTTTTGTTGTTTCCTAACTTTGTTTTCTTTAAATACTTCTCTAGTTATTATCTGAAGAGCAGAGAGGAGTTACGAGATGGGTGACTGGCTGGCTTGGTGGAGGAGCTGGGTCAAAGAGTGTTCCTACTACACCTTTGAGACCAACTCATCAAAACATTTTTAATAGTGTAAGAATTAATTATTCATTCTCTTGATTTGAGTGGAAAATGGAGAAGTTGCATATTAATGCTTTAGTTTGGTTCATCAGTATATTGAGCTTCATTTACTGATGCTGCTGTATCTTGCATTAATTGTTTTGTGCAACCGCTTTGGCAAAAGGTTTTTTCCTGCACTAAGGAAATATTTAGACATTGAAAATTATACAGTGATAACTCTTGGGCTAATACAAAATACAACTATTGTTCCACTGGTTCCTGACATCACTCTTCTTACAGTATGGACTTCATCTTGCAAACTATGAATGCTGGAAGTTAAATATATGTGAGAGTATGGAATTCCACAATACTCAACAGTATAGAAAACCGTGATATTGTATTTTGATGACTGTGTTCCCATATGTCCTTTAAATTTAAATTGAAAAGCTTTTTCAGCTGCTGCAGCTAGTGCCTTTTATGTACATCATATAAAACTGATACTTTAAGTTTTCAAGTACTGTAAAGCAACAAATCTCATAGCATGATCCATGGGAGCAGTTTATGTGTGGAACTTCCCATTTTGCAGGCCAGTAAATAATGTACTCATGGACCTAGCACTGGGGGATTGGGGTTTTTGGATTGACTTTGGTTTTTTGCTCAGTTGAGCAAGAGGTGTTGAGAATGGATTCCTGTAAATCATTTTCAAGTGCAGGGATTGGTTTTCTCCCCCTGAAATAGTGCAGGCACATAAGCCACTAAAGGACTGTGATCTTATTAACTATAGAAGTAGCAGAGAAAAATTAATGCTTTTGTGTGAATAGTACAGGCTTTACTAAGCCAAATTTTATATTGTCATGCTACCAACACCTTCATCATTCCATGCTTCCTTTATTTGAGATTTTTTATGAAATAAAGCATACATGGGCTTTAAGAGAAAAGATTGGGTTTTATGTGTTCCTAGAGGAGAGATTGGTTGAGCAAAGACTAAGGAAATACTGTGATGTCAGTAATAGCATAGAATTCTTGAAATAACTGTCTTAAATCAATAATGGAACCATGCTGGATGTATGTGTGTTACCATTAGAGTTTATCAATTTTATATAAATGCCTCTTAGTAAAGCAATAACAAAGAATATATTTTGAAAATAAATTTCATTGTCACTCACTGAGAACTGCTTAGTACTAAGTACAAGTACAAAATTGATTGCAGGCTGTTGACAGCTTTTTGTTTTATGTATATACGTATTTTTGACATAGTGCTTTACACCAGAGCATCAGTGAAACATAATAACTAGTAGCTTCTTTTAGTCTTTTTCAGAACTGTTCGTGAAATTCCTTGAGACTGAATCTTGCCCAAGCCTTCCCCCACCCAAGCTCTCTGTTCATCACATGAAACCTTTAGGAGCAGCAGGAACTGGTAAAACTAGCAGTACTCCACCCAACAGTCAAATGCAAGGTAACATTAGAATCTTTACAAAGAACGTAAATAACTAAGGGTAGAATTTTCAAGAGGGTTTTAATGATTCTGTGCTTCCTCACTTGTAAATTATGAACTTGATTTCTTCTCCCCAGCCATGTCCTACTTTGTCTTTTTTTTTTTCCTCAATCCTTTTCCTGTTTCTCCTTCCCATTGAATCTATACCTCACTTTCTAAACCCTCAATACAGAAGATTAGAGGGACCAAATTCCCTTTGATATGGGAAGGATTTAACAGCACCTGTTAGAGCCAAACAGTTGCTGTGTAGACAACTTTGTGTGGTGTAGCAGTGAACCCAGTCCTGATTTTCAGCATCCCTGTTGATCAGCTTGTGTTGAAGTGAGTGAAGAATGCAAGTAATACAACTTTGCAGTGTCTCTCTGGTGTGTAGGAGCTGGTTGCTCAGAGAGGACCAAAAGAAAATCAGTTAAGTGCATGGCCAAATGAAAAATTCTGTAAGCTGTGCAGGAGTGTTGACTTTGATTTTTCTAAGACAGAGAGCATTTTGGCTTATATTATGCATGTTAAGTTAATGTACTTTCGTCTTAAGTAATTTAAGATTCAAATCTTCAATTTAACTGGTCCAATTTGTTCTTAATTTTTTTTACATGTGTTTAACACTTCACCTTAATATAGGCCTGCTGGTTTACAGAAGCTTGTTTGATTTGGAACTTAGCTGTAAACTCAAAAGAAAATAAAAACAAAAAACCCCTACATATTATATGTATGTACAGAGATAGAGATGCTAAAAAAACCTCTTTCAATTCACCTAAAGCAGTTGGATGTTACAAAGTGCTGTTTATTTGTGGGAGTTTTCTTGGGGCTGACCCTGGGGAAGCTGTGCCATGTGCTGGGAAACCTTCCTGTGCTCTGCATTGTAGTGCATGTGCCAAGGCCCTTACACCTCTGCATGGTGCTGGAGTCAGCGTGACAGGTACTTCATGTCTGGCATTGCAAAGGTGAAGTGAACTGCTGAGGGTGTTCATGTTGCCTGTCGGATGTGCACATTTTTTTGGGTAGCTTGAGCTGTTACAGAATTTTTGTGGTGGACTTGGCATTGCTGGGTTAACAGTTGGACTTGATTTTAAGAGTCTTTCCAACCTAAACGATTCTATGGTGTTCTATGAGAATAGTCAGAGACAATAAAAAATCTTTGAGGATGTCTACCGTCCATGGCAAGATTTTCAAGGACTTACATGTTGCAGAAGTAATAGCCAATTTTAGAAGATCTCTCTGAGCAAATACTGAAAAATTGGATAGATTTAGAAATGCTTTTTAACTAAGTGTTTTCATTGTTGGTTTGGGTTTTTTTATGTTCCAGATTCTCCAGTCGCAGGAATGGGTAGAAGACCAGATGCAAATCCATTTTTAGCACCTCGATCTGCAGCAGTGCCTCTCATAACACCAGCTAGTAATTCTGGACATCTACTTATGAAACCCATTTCTGATGCATTGCCTACTTTTACACCACTGCCAGTGTCCCCTGATGCCAGTGCCGGTGCTGTATTGAAAGACCTCCTAAAACAATAGATGATCCTGTATCAGTATGATGATGGTAGCACTTTAAGGAAAATGAGAACACTATGTTGTATATAGTTTACCACAATGAGGCCTTCTGTAAAAAGTCATGTATTTGATTGCAATTGTACCTTGCTTTTCTTGTACTTACAAACTTATCAGTGCTTTGGAAATTCTAATGGTTAAATGAATAATTGCCTTCTGTATAGCAGGCATTCATTTTGGGTGTGGGTTAAATATTTAACTGAGAAAAAAAATCTATCTTATTGCTAGATTGTCACAAGACAAATTAAAGGATTTTTAAACCTTAGGTATACTGGGTTGTTTCAGATATGCATAGACAGCATTAACTCTTTGGTGTTGAGATCTGTTTTTCCAATAAAATGATCTGCCATTAACCTTCAGAACTAAAAAAAAAATACATAAAACACCCAAGTAATGGTGTTTATTTAATGTGCTTTTCGACATGTATCTCTTATTTACAAGTTCAGTTGTATTTGGGGGCAGTTTGAGGCACATTGATCTCTTTGCACAGTGATTTGATATACCCCCCTAGACTAACAGCTGTTTTCAGCAGTCAAACCCATCAGCACCAAGGAGTAGTGAGGAAGTGAGTATGGAAGTGAGGCTTCACATCCATGTGAAGAGTGGGTAATTTAGCAAATGATATATTTGCATATATAAAGACACTGTGCTCTAATGGTCCAAGGTGTATATTTGAGAGACTTTTTATCTTGCAAGATTTTGTAGATCCAAATATAGACTTAAAGCTTGAACACAGGTATAGAATTAAAAGGGAGGAAGGTGCTTGCTTATCTCAAATATGTAAATAGGTTTTTGTACAACCAAGGCCAAAGTCAATTATTCTGTAAATTTTGCTGTGATAACTTGTACACTTTGTTTAGCAGGTAAAGAATGAAGTTGCATACTAAAGAGTAAGAGTCATCCTCATAGTGAATCTGAGATAAACATCTTCAGTTTGAAATATGTAATTTCTAAGTCTTTTTATATGCCTCTCCTTGTTAAGTCAGTGTTAAGATAACTGTTGTGGAAGTTCTATATTAGAACTGTCAACCTTCATTTTCATTAAGGTCCTAGATGAAATTGTTGTAAAAGTTATATTTAAATAAAATTAATTACTGAATATGTACAGAATTAACCAAAATAATGCAAGAAATCTTTGCATTTTTTTATATAAAGGTCAAATTGTGAATTTCTTTCGTTGCCTTGAAACCTAGGAAAGGTTTTTTTAATTGCTGTACTTACCTTAAGAGCTGTTTGAAACCCTTTTCTCTAGTGTAGTAGTGTTTCATGGAAGACTTGGCAAATTCGTAACTGGATTGACCTACCATACTGGATTTTGATTTAAAATTTTTTACCCCATTATGGACAGTATGGCAGTTTAATTTCTGAAAAGATAACACCCACATATTTACCAAAGTAAATTCAGTGTTATGTAATAAATGTAATGAGAATCTCAAATTACCTCAGCTGAGAATATTGCAGTTAGGTACTTCAAATGTACATTTCCATTTAAACTGGACTGGAACAGCTAGCTTTCTTTTCTCTATAGCAATTATAAAGAAAAGTGGAATCAGATGGCTTGTGTGCAATCTCTCTTGGTCTTGTAGTCATGTCTGTTTAATGATACATAGTTGCTTCGCAATAAAATTGCCCTTTGGTGAGCCAAAGCCGAAGGAAATGTTTAGTTTTAAAAAATTATGTGACATACATGTTGTAAATTACAAATGGAGTCATGCTGCTCACTATTCTCTGAAGATACTGAGCAGTTCTTATTTTTTTTTAATGCATTTTTCTTCTTTAACTGCAGAGAACTTAATATGTACACATTTCTCTTCCAGGAAGCATTCTAAATGCCAATAAAGAAAACATAGTAAGACTATTTCTGCATGCTGTAAATCAGTTCAATTTATACACAAATCTATGAGTTTGAAGAGGAAAACCTAATACCAAGCAGAGGTACTGAAGAACTTCAGAGTTCCTCATTAAGCTCCTTGATGGAGAAGAAAATCTTCTACAGCAGAGATACAAAAGGCTTCAGTCCTTAAGTCCTAGGAGGTGAGCTCTGTGGAACTATGTAGAAAATCCTTATGGCTTAGGGATTTCTGTTCTAAGGCTCATTCCACAGGTACATTGGTGAGGTTTGATTCTTTGTTAGAAATCAGCTGGACTCTGTTTTCCAGGCAGTACTTCTGTACAAAAAAGTATAGAATAACTTCATTGCTTTGTTTCTTTCTTCCTTCTTTGAATGTTTCACAGACTATTACAAACATTCAAGCTTTGTTTTCATTGAATGATTAGTAGATATATTTTTTCCTCTAATTTTTCTTCTGTGTTTACTTTGTTCTTGATAACTGTTCCATATACAGTTGCCTTACCAGTTTCCCACGTGTACATACATGACTCATGTACTCTGTCCTGTTAATTTTGTGGGTCTTTCACACAACAGCATGAGGAAAAAATCTCTGGAATTTATGAACAAGGTGGAGCAGTTGAAATTTTTCATCTTTTCATTTAACATAATTGTTTTCTGTGGCTTTTGCAAGGAACAAAAAGGTGTCCGGTTCTCCTAGTTTTGGTCTAACAAGCTGTCAGTTATCTTTAGTGCAAAGGTAACAGAATCCTAGTAACTAATCCTAGATTCATTTTGCAATTTTGATATTGGGTGGGGGGGAAATGAAGGTTAGGGTTTTCCATTCTCTTTAGACTAATTTTTTTGCTGTTCTTTGCTTATCCTGCATTCCATGCAAAGAGAAGGAACTGGTTGATCTTTCTAATTGCCACTGTAGAAGGATGCACAGTGTGGATTTTGGGGGGTGGAATGTTGGGGGTTTTTTGTCTTGGTTTTTTTACTTAAACTTCCCTGCATTACACCAGCTAGTCACAGCAATATCATTTCACACATTATAATGACCAGTGTAGAAATACCTGTTTGGGTTTTTTACCAAGTGCCAGTCCCCTGCATTTTATTATTGTTTCTTTTTGTCATTATTGACCATTTTGCATAAGTAGTTACCAATAAGGCAGGTGATCTGGACTTACGTATAGGAGTGACTGGTGGCTAAAGCAGAAGAGACAGAATGGAAGATGCTTGCCTTGTAAGTATTTCCCATTATCACATACCTCATGAAAGCTTTGCAGTTAATTCATGTGTTCTTACTGTTTGTGTTGATAAACTGCTGGGTTTTTGGTATTTTCATAGGATCATGAAATGGCCTGGTTTGGAAGAGACTTCAAGATCATCCAGTTCCAACTCCCCTGTCATAGGCAGGGACACCTTTTATTAGACCAGGTTGTTCAAAGCCCCATCCAACCTGGCCTTGAATATTTCAGCAGGGGCATCCACAGCTTCTCTGGGCAACCTGTTCCAATGTCTCACCACGTTCACAGTCAAGAATTTCTTTTTAATATCTAATCAAACCCTATCTTCTTTCAATCTATAGTCTGTAGGAAAAGTGAAAAAATAATATTTGAGTTACAGTCAGTTATTATTAGAGGGTTTTGCCAGTTATTGATAAGAGTTTAGAAGCCTTGTGATATGTGGCATTGCAATAAGCACTGACAGTACAGACCAATGGTATCAGGGAAACAAATTACTTATACCTATTTTTTGTGTTTGTTAACAAAATGAGTGAGCTGACCTTGTAACCAGCACCCTGGAATGTTCTATCTCCCTTAGTGTAAAGGACATCTGACTCTTCAGAGAGCTGCCTGGATACTGTTTGAGTATCAGCCAGTATCACTAAGGTAAAGGGAATCTTGGCAGTACTGTGTGGTTAACCCCGAAGTTGTCATTTTTGACATCATATGCTGCCTGCATTTCCCCCCAGTGAATTTCCTGATGGTCATGCAAGGTGGATTGAATTGCAGCATGATCAGATATGGGAGTACAGACCAAGGAGGTTTTGCAGATTTGAGGCAGCTAGGAGCCATTTATTTCATGTCACTTACGAAATAATAGCTATTAGTCAGCACTATAGTACAGCCATTTGTATCTAATGTACACTATAGTACAGCACTTTGTATCTAATGCACTACTCCAAGTGGTGCATATTTTGTCGTTTGGCAGCTTTCTGCCAAGGCTCTCCTACAAGGTGAGCAAAGTCAGATGGTTGATTTTGAGTTAGTAAAACCTGACTAGTGGCATCACCTGACTCCCTAGAATGAGAAGCACTGTTAAACACAACCCTCCGAGAACAGAAAGCCCAAGAGTTACAACACTTCAAAACTAACTTTTTGTAAATTAGGGAGTAGGGACATAAGGCTATTCTAAGGTTTTCAAAATTATTTTGACCTTTTCAAGGCTGCAGAGAAGGACAGAAGCCCACATTAAGTTTGCAGAGGCATCTGGATTTTTAGAACTAAATAAAGCTACCCTCATTTGTACAGCTTAGGTAGCCTGAATCCATGAGTTTCCTGAACAGTTAGCCTAGTATTACCAACAAAAATATATTTAGCCTAAGCAACAAAGTAGCAACTGGATGGTAAACTGGATGTAACTGGAGCAATAGTAAGAGGCAGTAGCAGTTTTGAGTAAATCAGGGATAAGAAGTTGGGTAAGAGTATTAGTTCCTAAATGGGAGCAAGTGTAAGAGATGTAAGTTGCAAACATAATTTCACAGAATCCATTAGCTTGGAAAAGACATCTGAGATCATTGAGTCCAAGCTTTGACCAAACATACCTTGTCAACTAGACCCTGGCACAGTGTCATTGCTTGACAACTCTTTCTGTGAAAAAGTTCCTCTTGATGTCCAGCTTGAACCTTGCCTGGGGCAGCTTGAGGCTGCTGTCCTCTCAGTCTGGTTGCCTGGAAGAAGAGACTGACTCCTACCTGGCTACAACCTCCTTTCAGGTAGTTGTAGAGAGTGAAAAGGTCTCTTTCTCAGGAGAATAGAGATAATGAGAGTGATTCCAGACACTGTTTGGGTGCAGGTGTCCAAGAAGCTACATAAAGAAAGGGAAATAAGGGATTCAGGTTTCAGCTAGTCATGGAGAAAGCCAACCAGAGATTGTAAAATTAACCTTTATGTAAAACTGTTTCCTTATCTCCTGCAGTACTTTATTGTTATAAGGTATTAAAGTATTTGAGTGATGCTTTTGTTTGTAATAAAAGGGTATTTTCAGAACTACAAGCAAATTACCGAGTTGATACTGGTTCACCTGTGTGTTTTGGTTTACATGCCATACCATGGATACAACACTAAATTGTAGCAGGAGTAAAACTATAGTAAAGAAAGTGGTTTGAATGGTAGACTGGAGCATTGAAAAACTTTTTCTGGAAATAGATTTGGAAAATATTTGGACTGCACTTCACTCTACACTTAAGTGGTGGGTGCCAATAATAATGAAGGCAAACAGAACACTGCCTTATTTTTGACAATAGGAGCAGTAACAGATGTAACAGTTTTCAGCTAACTTAGAGAAGGCTTATTATGAAACTACAAAAATTTGAGGAGTACAGGATTCTAAAGCAAATGAATGAGTCATAACTAGGATTGCCAGATCTGTCTAGCCCCAAGTGCAGACTGAATAGCGCATTGTCTGCAGAGTGCTCTACTTGAAGGACCTGCAGAATGCCACTGCAGGCAGAGGGGTTGCAGGTGTACCTCTGTCCTTACTGGACTAGGAACAGAACAGCAACTTACCAGAACCTGCCAAGTAGGCAGGGCTGGAGATTCAGGGAGTGTGCTGCACTCTCTCTGATGTTCTTCTGAACTGAATCAGTTGTTCCAACTGCCTTGTACAAGTACATAAATAGCCTGATGCCTTGCTGGCAACCTGAAGCCTTCACTGCCCACACCAAATGGGACTAGGCAATCTAGTTCATGAAAGGAAAGATATTCACTAGAAACTCAAATGGAGTTGGCTAGAACCAGTTTCAATTGCACGGAGCTAGAGTAAATGCAAAAATAAACCTCTATACCATGGAGCAGAGCTATTTTTCTGAGATATGTAGTTCTTAAGGATAGTCCCCAAGAAAATCTATGCCTAAAAGATCACAGAATGATTAAGGTTGGAAAAGACCCTTAAGACCATCGAGTCCAACCTTTGATGGATCATCACCGCATCAACTAGACCATGGCACTAAGTGACACATCCTGTCATTTCTTGAACACTTGCAGGGATGGTGACTCCACCGTCTCCTGTGCTGTGCTACTTATTTCCAGGTATTTTGGGTTTACTGTTCTGTATTTTATTGACCATTATATATAAACCTATGAAATACAGCACTGTATTTGGTACTTTCTCTTCTTCTAATACCAAGGCAATTTTGTGAGAGATTGCACTTCAGATAAACAATTCAGTTGTTGCAGATGGTCATATTTAATTCAGTTAACAACACTTAATTTCTAAACGTCGAGTTCTGATGAATGGTTTTTCTTTATTTTCTTGATTTGTTCTACAACCTCTCCTGCTGGCATTTCAATTTAGACAAATCCTCCCAAGCTGTATTTGTTTATTTGTTTTTACTTTTTTTTCCTTTTTTTGTTTTTTTCTCTTTTGGGGGTTTTTTTTTTGGTGTTTTTTGTTTGATTTTTTGGGGGGATTTTTATTCCACTATGGTAATCTCTTGAAGTTTTTCTAGCAAATGGAGATGAAGAAGAAACCCTTCACTTTCTACAGTGATTTTATCTTTTCTAAGCACTATTTTTATACCTTGTTCATCTGTTGGCTTTGCAGACTGTTTGGCAGTTTTCCTGCTCTTGGTGTGTCTGAAAAAGAATTTATTATTAGCTTTTATGCTTCTTATGATTTGTTTCTCAAACCTTCTTGGCCTGAATTTCTGTTTTTCACATTTAACCTGTCAGAGTTTTTTGTTCTTTTGTATTTTCTTTATCTGGCACAACTTCAACTTCTTGAATTTTTGTTATGGAACTGTGGACAAAACGGGGACTGATTGATTTATCAGGTTCTGCCTATGGACTCTGTCACAGTACAAGTGCTTCTCTTGGAAGATGGGTCCAGTTCCACTGACTTTTCGCGTGGCTGCTTGAGGTTTTGGTACCTCACAATTCCTGAATGAATGGGAGTCGTGGACATGGCCAGGCTGCTTCTGAACAGGGAACTCCTGGTACTGCTCAGCTCCTTCTGCTGTGGCAACCAGTGCAACTCAAGGCAAAGGCCAGCAAATCAAAAAAAACAAACAAACAAAGCACTCTGTGTTAGAAACTGCATCCTGTTGCAAGACTTTGTAAGCTCTGCAGCACATGCAGCACAACTAGGAAATGGGAGTACATCCCTGCTCAGTGGAATTTCTACATTCAGCATGCTGAATTGCTGCCCTAGAGCAGCACTTGTTGCTGCAGAGCAGTGAATAATGAGTCTGATAACAAACAGACAACACACATCATGTTTACCACCCAGTTTCATAGCTAATTCTTACGAACAACATGGTTGGGTCACAAAAGTAAGCAGGTAATTTGTGAAATCGTGTAATCCCTGCTGTGGGATTAAGTAAATCAAGTGTAGTAGTTCTTAAATTGAAGACAAGTTTATAACTGTCTTCTGGGGTTAGGAAAGCAGTTGAGAAAGTACAAAACAGTCAAAATTATTTCTCTTCTTATAGGGAAACTTTCTGCCACTCCTATATTTGACTAACATGTAACCCCAAGAATCTTAAGATAAGGAAAAGACCCAAAAATGTGCTTAGCATCTTACTGGAAAAAGAAGCCAGAAGTCTTTGCTTATATTATATTCATTCACCTATGAGAGTGAAGCATGTTTAAAAAGGGAATGTTTTCCACCACTTGGAAGAAGAGAAGCTGTGGGAGAGAGGGTTGATGTCAAATACTTTCTACTCTGGATTCATCACCAGGGTTCTGGCAGGTACCCTTACAAAAATAGTGCTCATACTTGTGAACATTCAAACACCCCTGTTGAGAGATGGCATTTCCACAGACTTGTTTGGGTTTATTCAGAACCTGAAGTGTTTTAATGGAAAACACAGAATATGCTCAATGCTCCAGTGGCTGATTTTTTGCTCTGAATAAAAACAAAGTGAATTGCCAAAGCAGAATGAAAAGGAGAAAGGATGCCCAACTACATCTGGGGTGGGGGGGGGCGGGTGTGGAAAACACCCCGCCAACCTCAAATACCAAAGCCCACCTAAAATATAAGTTCCATGTGGTGGAATTAAAGTACCTGGGAGCTGAGGAAGCAGAGGTGAAGCTGATGTTTTTCTGGCACTGATGCCGAGCAGCCAGGGAAAACTGCCAGGTTAACCAGTAAAGGTGAACTGCTGTCTTCAGTCAGCTGCTCTAAGGTGCCACCCCATCCTGCTGTGCCAGATGTGCCCAGCATGGTGTTTGTGTTAGTAAAGGGCTTGGGAAACTGCAAAAGACAGAGCAGTCTTGAGGCATTTTAGCATAAAATAAATCAGTCCTGAATATTTCTAAGGAAGGTTTTAGTACATACTTTTAACTGTCTGGTCGTAACTGGAGCCCAATGGTTTATGTATCCCAGGCACTTGTGAAGACTGAATGTTGGCTTGGTCCAACAGTGAAACATACTTTAGTCTTGGTCCAGAAGTATTAAGGTTTTAGGTCTTTATTTATGGAAGGTCATTATTAGCTGAAATGGGCCATAAAGAATTTATGCTTGCTTTTAAAAGGGACTGGTAAACATTTTGTCACAAGATTAAAGAGCATTGTTTTCAACCACATTGTCTAGACCATTTGACAAAAATGCAGAGAAGGCTACAGCCCAGTTTATGTACATGTCAATCTTATAAAATAAACAAAAACAAACTAAAATATCTGTCTAGTTTCAGGCAAAATGTGAACTGCAGTTACCAAAGCTATGCTGAGATTCAACAGAAAAAGAAATATGAACAGTGTGCTGGGGCACCTTGTTCTTGGATGCTCAGAGCAACCGAGGGGGAGATGGGAGTTCTCAAGTACATATTTTGTCTTTTGGTACAGGATGATGTTCCACACATTTTTTCCAGAGAATCATTTTAAAACTACAAATGTCAGTCATCTAAGGATTGAAAACTCAAGAAGAATGTTGCAGGCTCTTGCAAACTACTACTACTACTAGTACTAATTATTACTCTCTGCTGAAAGTTGTCACATACACCAAAAATGCTGTGAAAGGATCTGGTTTTTTTCTGAGAAAGTTACAGTAGTCATTTAGTTTGCTTGTTCAGCTTATTTTTACTGGGTTAAAAAAACTCTGAACAATACTGAAGAATTTTTCCAAGAATCTTACTCTTTTTTGCCTCAGGCATCTTCTTAGACTGTCCTAGAAAGTACTACAGCTGAGCAGATGACCATAAACATCAAACCTGATCTCACTAAAGGGAATATTCCTGAAATGATTCTGTCTTACAGTAGATGCAGTTCACTGGGCTGTTTTAAACTGGTTTTTGGTATGTACCTGCTACATCCTAATACTTCTTATCTGAAGGGGCCAGTAACATGTTTTCAAAGCAATAAAGTGGTGTCAGATACTAGTCCACGTTTAGAGTTCTTGCATTTCAGAATGGATTCAGTGACGCCTGGGCTTTCCACTGGCAATTTCTATCCTAAAAAAAGTTGGCTGTTAGAAACTGGAATCAGAGTGACCACAGACCTGTAAAGAGAGTACAGCTATGGGGTGGTGTGGTTCAACCCCAGGTGAAACCAGGACAAAGATGTAGAGTTAGAGTAAACCAAGGACTCTTAAGTGTATTCCATGTGCTTGGGCACTGTGAGACCCCCTGGTACAACACTGCAGTGGGGCTCAGCATGCTGCTCTTTGCAATGATATCAGCACTATCCTCTGCCCAAAGAACATGTGCCTCAGACAGACAGGTGACATCCATGTATGGGAGAAAGGTAGATGTGCTGTATTGGCTCTGTTTTGCATGGATAGCTCATGCAGGTGGGAAATGTACCACACTGAGGCAGCTGAACCCCGAGAGATGGCAGGCACAACAGGAACTGTTACATTTTCTCCTTCCTAAAAATTGTACTGTGAGCTGCAGATCAACACACCACAACATCTCAGGGACCCTACATTCCCAGTACATTTTAATTAGCACTACTGATATCTTTACAATTACATACTATGTTAATTTTCACTGTTAATTCTAGCTTATGTTATGTTTGGCTAGGAAAGGAAAATATATGTAAAGCTGTGCTTTTGGGCTTCTGGCCTGAGCCATCTGGAACAGGTTATTGCATCATTCTTGTTATGAGATGGCAATTATAATTCAGACAGTGAATAAAGCAGACCTCAGCTGATAATCTAAGGTAGTCTTTGAAAAATTATAGGGAACCCTCCCCAAACACGAGAAGTTTGCAACTGAGATTCCTTCCTGGGAGATGGAAGAAATGAGCCCTACTCTTTCTCAGGTAGACTTAGGGTTTGAGACCATGTTTCCCATGTGCTTGGTGCTATTCAAGTGGCAGTAGAGTGAGATGTGTACATCAAATCACTGCCTGTCGTGTAACACCAACATATGACAATATCAAAAGCTTGCTTACTTGGTAGCCTCCAAGAACGCTTAGATCAATCTCCACAGTCAGGCAAAAACTCAACTTGTGAATCTTATGGAACTTAGATGCTATCAAAACACAGTTGTTTCTGCAAGTGCCCAGCAGTTTTGCTCTGAGTGGTCATTTTTGCTGATAAAAACATTTGGTTCCATAAGATTTGGTAGGAGCAAAATGAATGATTTTAGCATCTGAAGCTTGAACATGTAGGGTCTAAACTGTCAGTTATTGGAAAATTCCTTTAATGAATTTAGGTCTGTGTGGCTGGGTAAAAGATGTCTATGCCTTGGCATGTAGAATGACTTTGGGCTCACAGACCTACCAGCGTACAGACTTGTATAGTTTGACTCTTCTCACAGTTTGAAAATTTTCTTGAACTTATTCAGAGTGGGGTAATTTTAAAAAATTACAAGAACATCCAAGAAGGGTGTTTGACAGATGTGGTTCTGGAGAAATGTAAGAACAAAATCAGAGTTAAAAAAGGAGACAAAATGTTGTGAAACTTAGAGGATGAGGACTTGTTTCTGCAAGGAAGATTTTTTGTTCAGGGGTGCTGAGTGTAATTAACTATTCTTAAGTTCCCTGACCTATTTTCAGCTTTTCTTTTAGCATTAAGAATCTGTCAGATTATGTTCTCCAGTGCTGAGAGCTCCTGTTCATCCAATGCTGTGCTTTATCTGCAGGAACATGGCTCAATTCATATGTGCAGCTGTCTCATCTAAAAAGAGTAAAGCCATACAGCACAGTTTGTGTCCCCCTTATTATATATTACAGAATTTTCAAAATCCACGTCTTAATTGGAGATATAGTTTCAACCCTAGCTGTGCACAAAGTAAACTTTGAGAACATAGTTATTTAGCAGAGTCCCATTTTATACTGGGGACAGTTCTGCACCTCCTCATGAAGACAAAGGCAATGTCAAGCTAATCTAAATAAAGTAATGGATTTTATAACATGGAGGGATATTTGAGACCACTGAAGTGAGAGCACCACTACACATGAAGTTTAGCCACCATCTTTCGCATAAATGCTGAAGGTGACAGCACAGGGTGTTGAAAGATGCATTGAATTGTCCATTTCTATAGGGTGAACAAAAGGGGGTTTATGTACCACAAAATCCTTCCTTTATCAAACTCTTCATACCAAATGGAGTTGTGAAAAGGCTGTGGCTGCATATCATTGTTTTGTGACTGATGGTAGTTACAGAAAGGTACTGCAGAAATTCCACTTAGCCACAACATCAAATCCTTTTATTTTGGAAAAAAACCAGTCACCATGCTGTAAACTAGCCCAGGTTGTGGTTTGGTACACTTTTTATACTCTGGTTTTTATCTACTCCAGCTGTCAGATGGAGACAGGAAAAATCAAAACATTTGTACAGTATTTCTTCTTAAGGGAGCCCCTTAGGTGGTTAGATCTGGATTCACCTCCTGTCTCCAGGGCTGGAGCACCTCTGCCAGTTGGCTGATGGATCAGAACTCTGAGGCAATTATTTGGGAGTAGACTGGTGCTGCACTCATACAGTGATTCTGGCATGCGTGCAATGATTTTACCATGTGATTGTAGAAAAATTCAGTGGATTAGCAAGTGAAGTATCATCAGATGAAGCAAGCTCTTCATCCACACAGCTGGATGCACAGAGCATTTGCTTTTCTGTAAAGCTGTTTCTCATTGTTTTGGTAGATTTTCACACTTCTAACACAGTAAGCACTGCTACTCTTAGATCTGTTAGACCTCCAGGTTATTGAGTGTATTGAGAAAACCTGGTGGTATGGAGCGGTGAGAACACTCACTGTTAAACATTTGCCACAATGAAAATTTTCCTGGTCTTTGCTTTCTATCCTCTCTTGCCTGTTTTCTGACCCATGACAATACTCCTTCATAACATGCCCAGCAGCTTCTTCAGAAGTTCCTTGTGCAAATTTTTGTTAGGCTTTTGGGAACTTTTAATAAAGCAAGTAAATTGGTTCTTGTTAATCCGCAAATGTATAGACACTGTTTGAATGATTCCACGTGAGTGTTTAATTTTCCATGCAGTGCAAGTGATGCAAGCAAGTCACTGAGAGACAACTGTCAGAAATGGCACGGAGCCTCTGGTGCTGTCATTTTTGAAAAGTAATTTGGACAATTACAGCCAGCTAACTAGGTACAAAGCTCTTGAGCTTCCCACTGGCTCCAATACAACTTGTGGGAGCTCAGCACCCCTAAAGCAGTTCAGTCTTTGTATCTCAAGCTGGATGACCATGCTTAGAGGCTAATTTTATTATTATCTGTTATATCAACTGTACTTCTGTTTCTCAATCTGTTACACAGAGATATATGATAATAATTTCAGGTTCCTTAGAAATAAAGGGTTTTCTCAAAGGGGACACTCAACAGAAATTCGAAGTAGCTGTTTAATTTCCATGTTTGTGTTTAATTTCAGTGTTCATCTTTGGATCCACTGTAACCTTTGCAGCATCCGATTGCTTACCTTTCACATCCCATAAATGTTCTGCTTGACCTACTAAAGCTCTGCCCGTGGCAAAGTTGCAAAATACCTGAAAAAGTACTTTATTTCCTTCCTCTTCAGTCATAACTGGAGATCTGCAAGTTATGCTTTCCCTGAAGAAATATTTCATATCATAAACTGCTCCCTTAAGCATGGGGTCAGTTTGAAAAGGGCCAGTGTTTGCAGACAAGCCATTTGTTTTCCTTTGAATGTTTAATTTGTTTATTCCTGTTTTCAAATAATCCCCAAGCAATATAGTTCCTGTAGCTGTGATCATCATGCATTTGAGTTATTCACCTCCCAGAGGGTCAGACCTTTCATCGGTATGCCATTGGCACAGAGCAGCGAGTGTTGCATATTCATTGTCCAGGACACCAGCTAGAGGGCCTCCAAAAAAGTCTGTTTTTTTGTTCTCAGAGCAAGGAAAACAATCCCTTCCCTTCTCCAGTCCCTTGATAAGGGTTTCTGTCCAATAACGGTGCTCTCTGCTCTGAGGCATATTTAACTGTGAAGTTTGCAGCGGGAGAGGCTTTCCTTCAAGCTGTTAGTGTTTTATCCTGGCAGGCTCCTCGAGGTTGTTGTGAGGAGTCTAGCCAGTTGGTGAGCTTTGTAATCTAAACCAGCTGTCCCAGGCTGAGGCCCCCATTTGCATTGTTTAACATACTTAGAAAATGAAGTGTTCATTTTTAACATTCCTCCTCCAATTGGTTTAATGCTGAATTACAGAAGAGAACTAAGCAAAACCAGGTGCTTTCTCTGTATTCTCTCCAGTGTCTGAGGAGGTACAGACGGCTCCCGATCTTCTCCATTACTTGCCATTTCATTCTTTGGACTATAAATGACAGAGGAACTGAAGTGCTAGCAGAGGGTAATGTTTGGAAAACTTTCTAGTTATTCATCAGCACAGCCTCTGTTTTTTTTCCACCTTTCCCCAATGGTTTTGGACATGCAAGGATTAAGAAGGTAAGTGGTATGCATGAAACTTCTTTACTTACTGACGGGAAACCTACTTGGAAAATAGCTGTGGCAGGGACATGTTATGCCAATCCACTTGCAAAAGCCATTTGCAAAGAGATGGGATCTCAATGGTCAGAGGTGGGGAAAGATGATCTGCCTGTTATTAAAGCTGTGCTGTCTCTGACGAGTTCCTTCTTGATCTGTGCTTATACTCTGCACATCTGTGGGAGTGCTGAACTGCAGCAGCAACGATCCCACTGGCTACAGTGATTGATTGAAGTAATTAGTTACTATTGCAGAAGTTAATTACTAGTTTAAAATATTTTGCCTGCTGGGCAAGCTACTGTGACCAGCTGCATATAGTGTTGATAGGTTGTGCTGCATGCCTGTTAATAATTCTTGAGGGGCTTTTAGATCTAAAGTAATGAACAAACTGAGATCATGGGTGCAGACGAGAACACATACGAGGCTGTAAGGTCAGCCCCCCCTCCACCAAGAGGAAAGAATATATCATCTTGTAGCAAAAGAAACTAAAGACTGTCTAAAAATGTTTGAGTTTTGTCTGACTGTTTTATGGGGGATTTTGTTATCGTGCACGGTCTTGCAGCAATGTGCAGCATAGCCCAGTTGCTGCGTGTGTCAGTCTTCTGCTATAACCTGTTGTACTGTTGCCCTCCCAGTGTTGTTTTTGCTATATGCAAAGTGAGTATGCAGTCTTTATAGAAGTGCACACTTTAAAATCTCTTCAAAAAGATTTCAGGAATCGATAAATTAAGTGCAAGCCTAAATGGATAAAATTTTACTTTGAATGCTTTACACTAGACTCGAAGGAAAATTCTGTGCAGAATTTGCCTTTCCTTGTCACTCAAAAGTTGCCAACAAGTACAATCTGTCTCCACAGCACTATGAACAATCATTTTAGAGTTTATGTTTACTTTTCAAAGCTTGTCCCCATCTCCTCATTTAAAACAAATTTGTTGTAATGTGTCAGTCATTGTATGTGGTTTTGTCTCGTGCATTTGTAGGTCTTGCACAGCAGGTCAGTTTGCAATCTGGAAATCAGGGACAGCCCTAAGAGAGAAAGTTGGCAGCTCACATGGGTAGCAGAACTAAGGCTACCTAAAATATCCCCTGCTTCCTGTACTGGTTTTGTGGGAATGTATTGTATCCAATTGCCATTTAGAATTACAATCCAAGATAAGCAAGTTGTGGGTCTAATGGTACTGGGAAGTTTTATATAAATCAGCAGCAAAACACTGAAATCCACAGGACCTAGAAAGAAAAAGTAGCTTCTGACTGTGCTTGCATGGTTTTCTATCTGTTAGTAAATATTTGGAGGTGGGAAGTTACTTGACCATAATTTTTATGCTCCAGGTAAGGAGCTCCAAAAATAGGTGTAGAGCTCTTTTAGCGAGGGATCCTCTTCTTTCAGTTGCAGCAGAGAGAGACCCAGTAGGGACCACTAGATGTGAAGATGATATACCTGGGGAATGCTCCATTGAAGATAACAGCTTCTAGTAGCTGGTAACCTGGCACAGTGTGTCTCCTTCAAGACTGAGTAAAGGGGCAGAATCTGGCCCCAAGAAAATGGATTCATGTCAGATAGAGCCTCCTGGGGATGAAATGTGGTTTAGCGGTTGGAGAAACTGGCTTGGATTCAGGACCTCCTGCGTGACACGTCTGCAGCCTTGCCAACGCCTCGCACTGTGAGCTTAGGCAGGGCCTTGCTCTGGTTTACCCATCTGTAAAATGTGCATAGTGTGCAAGAGAAACTTTCATTTTTGCAAAGAAAGGTGTCAGAGAGGGGCAAAACTGCTTTCTTGAATATTGCACATTTGTTCATTTAACAGCTGCTGCATGGTGTGTCATAAAAATTAGATTAGTCCATAGACATGTACAGTCCGGTTTTAGTCCCAGTTGCATAAAACCACAGCACCATCAGGGTCAGTGGCTCTGAGTCCTGAATCTGGCCCATATTTATATTACTTCTTCTCTAGAGGCCAAATTCACGTTAGCAAAACTGTGGAATACACTGAAGTGTCACTAGAAATTAATTTGTCCATGTGTATTTAATTCTGTATAATAAGCCTGGATATCAGAAGGTTTTCAGCTTATTTTCTATGCACATTACAGGATACTGACTGCTTTCACACTGGCTGTCTGCCTTTCAAGCCCTGGAAAAGCACAGGTGAGAGGTGCATGCAGAGGTGTATGTACTGGTTTGTACTGAAGTGTTATATGGCATGACTCTTAACTGGCTTGCAGGTGGATAGGAAGCTCTGTGGTCTGGGGTTTACATGAAAAGGAAGTTGTGTGGTCTAAGGGTTTAGAGGGGAGAACTTGCAGCCAGCAGGATTCTGGAGTTGAATATGGATTGAGCTTATTGACTCACCCTTGCCAGCTCAGCACAATATCACTGTAGAAACCTGGACCTCACTGAAAATCTGATTCTGCCTCTAAACTGAACACTTCTGGAACAGGAAATAAGAAAAACTATCCCATGAGACCAGAGACTGCTCAGTTCTATTGTGAGAAACATCCATATTTGGAAAATTCATTCATATAAATGTACATTTTCAGTGTGTAGCAGGACCATGTCTTAAGACTGCTTAATTTTGGACTGTGATCCTGAATGACTGTATCCCAGTTTTCATTTTCACTTATGCCCAAACCCATTTCTGTTCAAGAGGGTGGGTGGAAGTAAAGCAGTCCAGGTCTTGAAATAGCAGAATCATTAGTTCTTTGTGTGCTTGGGCTCCAAGTAACATTGAATAATGAAAAACTGTTCCTAAAGGCATGTTGTTTGGATTTGTAGTTGATAGTCCAGATATTCAGTGTCCAGAGCTGTGTTTCTAAATACCTTTGCCAAAAGTATCTGAAATGTAGTTGTTTCTCTTCTATTACATTGAAAATTTCCTGCACAGGGCATGCTTATTGATATTTTTGTGAATATTGGGTCTGTATGGGAAATGCTTTTCATGCCCCTGGAGAATTTTTGAGATGTTTTAAGGGTTTGTTTTATAATTTCAAATATATTGTTTACATTATAATTTTTATAAAAACATCTTGTAACATAAATTGATTTTTGAAGTTGCTTTGAAAAGGCAACTTGAAGCTGAAATGACAGCAGTGAGTTCTTTCTGAAGATACTGAAACTGGTAATTTTGACAATATTGGAATCTTTTCTAGAATAATATTCTAGAAAGTTGTTAAAACAAGTTCTACAGTAGTTTCAGTGTTTCTGAATCATCATTTATTGACCAAAACAAAATAATTTTGTTTAAAACTATTTCAGCTTTTCCAGCTAACCTAGGTGTAATGTGTGTACACAAAAAGGAGAACGAAGGGTAGAGTACATTCATTCTTTAAAACATGAGGATGATTAAACAATCTCCCATTAGAATATCTTGGCTTTCCACAACATGATACCAAAACATCTTGGAATGCCAAAATAAATGAAAGCAGAATTCCTCCATACTTGTCTGACACTTCTAGCAGTGGTTTTGTGTGTTCATATGTGCAAGTGGCAGGTGCAGTCCAAACAGTGCCATGTGTTTCATTTCATGTCCTGTCCCGAGTTCCTGCAATGACCCTTTTCCACTGATTCACCCCTCTAACCCTTTGTCTCCCATCTACAACTTACTACTTTTTCAGACATCAATTAAGTACTTTACTCTTCCACTCATTTCTTACATAAAGTCCAGAAATAAGTGGTTTTATCATTAAGAAACAACAAAAAAAGGAAGAATCTTGAACACACTCCATCCCTCTGCCCTCTGGTTGCTTCAGTGGTTCCTGTTTCCTCCATATCTCTTGCTTACATTCCTTAGTACAACCTATTTTCTGGAAGATCCTGTGCTTATCTCAATTGCTTGGCCCCTTGCTAAATAGCTGGAGACCCAGTCAAAAACTAGGAAGAGAAGGGAAATGTTTTAACAGGCATTGAAACCATCATCACCAGGACTTTCACCTATTTAGAAACGCTGAGGTCACTGAGGAGGTACTGGAGACTCAAGGCTGCAGGTCTAATAATGACCAGCACCAGAGAATAGGAAGGGACAAGGCTTCCAGTAACCTTGAATGCCTATAACGTGTTGTCTAAAGATTTATTTGCTAAGAATTACAAGGTTTGGTTGAAAGGAAGAGCCTTATTTTTATTAAGCTTGCTGTGTTTCAACTGTGGCTCCAGATCAGTAAATGTCTAATGTGTTGTGTGCTGAATGGGCTGTCTGGGGAGCTTTAGAGCCTGTGAGAGATGTAGCAAGTACCTTCAAGATGAACTCCCCTGTTCTGGCAAAAACAAGACCCCAAACTAGAAGACTCTAATTCTGTGCTAACAACTCATAACACCTTGCACACTGGTGACCCCTGGGCAGAGGAACAGCCTGACACTGCCACCACCTGAGGGTGCCACTCCTGAGCTAAGGGGTGGAACACATGCTAGCTAAGCCCTCAGGTTCATGCCTTGCTGACTGTCCTCTGGGGAAGAGATTTTATTTTGATGTACTGTATCGTGCTGAACTTTTGTACTAATCATAATAATCCAGATGAGCATTTGACTCTGCAAACCTCTCACTTCACAGTCACTGAGTGTCTTTTTTTCTCTCCTTTTAGCAGCAATGCACTAATGGGTTTGACCTGGACCGTGCCTCTGGGCAATGCTTAGGTAGGACTTCAATTAAATCAATACATTTAAATTTGGGTTCAGAAATCCTGAATTTATTGAGTTAACATTATGCTGCTCTTACTATGTTTTAGTTGCAAAGTTCTTACTGTGTGACAAATATGTGTGTTTGTATACATGTATATACAAAATATATGTGTATATATAAATATGTGTGTGTGTGTGTGTGTCTTTACATAGCGCTGATCTTTGACATTGTTGAGATACTAACAGACTGTCAGGGCTACTCAAACAACAATGATGCATTTTGATAGGAGCTCAGTCTAGCTGCCAAAGGACAAGGGCTGTTCACTCTACTCTTTCTCCTTCAAACTCAGGATTTATTGTCTTTGTTGCCTGCCTTCACCTGCAGACTCAGATGAAGTCTTCCATTCTCAACACTAAACTCCAAGTAAACTGAGTTGTGGTAGTGTAAGGAAATTTGCACTTTGCCCTGTAGCATCTTTTTGTCAATGGCATTCAGTCTCCAGGGCAGCATCTTATATATGCAAAAAAGTCACCCAACAGAAAGGGAAAAACCTGCAGCAGATTGCTTGCCCTGCCATAGCCTACTGCTTCTGTGGCTCAAGAACCAGGGGAATGCTCAGTTTGGCTAAACCGGTTGTATCTTTCCAAATTTAATTCAGTAACAATCTCAGTCAAAGCAGGAAAGAGGCCAGAACTGTATCCCCAGATCTGAGCATCCCTAACTTTTTCAGTGGGAGGGAACTCAAGACTTCCAAAGCAGGATCCAAATTTCACAGCTGGGCAGACCAAACCATCAGTTTCTGGAATCCTGATCTGCATGTTGGGGTTTGGATAGACCCTGTAGCAGGAACAGGCAGTAGCATGCTGCAGCCATGTGTAAATCAGTGTTTAAACCAAACTTCTATGGAATACCAAAGCAGGCCTTGTCCTCTCCCTCTCTCCTCTAATAGTGAAGTAAAATGAGTAGATCACAGGATATGTTGAATATCAGGGATGTTTCCTGGTTTAGTACAATCTAACTTCAAAGTGAGGCTCCACAAGGAAGGATTAGCCTTTTTAATGGAGAATATAATTTATTTTGCAATGTTTTCCAAAAAACCTGTTAACTATTTTTTGCTAGGTCCCATTAAGGAGCAATCATTCTTTAAACTTTTGCAATTGCATTCCAGATATCGATGAATGTCGGACTATTCCCGAGGCCTGCAGAGGAGACATGGTGTGTGTCAACCAGAACGGTGGCTATTTATGCGTCCCCCGCACAAACCCAGTGTATCGGTCACCGTATCTGAGTCCTTATTCCAATGTTTATCCACCGCCCCCAGCACCCGGCCCTGTGCCCAACTACCCCACTGTTACAAGACCTCTGATGTGCCGCTTTGGTTTCCAGTTGGATGAAAACAATCAGTGTGCTGGTAAGTAGTAGAAATCTTTCTTCTGTATTTTCATTTCTATTAAAGCCTCTCTGACATTGCAGAAGCAATTGTCCTGCAGTTGTACTTCAGTTACTGCAGCAGTCAAGCCCAGTATTTTGACGTCCAGGTTTTTTTAAGGATACAGGCTGTATATTTCGTATCATCATTATTCAGTGCAAACTGAGATATGATTCAAGCGTATAATTTAAGCAGAAAAGCCACTTTCATGAAAGAAGTAATGTTTTAATGAGATAAACAACCATCTGATGGCAGGTGATCTGTCAGTGCATCAAAAGTATGCCTTTTATGCTTATGATTCTGTACATGAGAGAAGGTGGCCCTTCATTTGAAGTGTTATGTGGGGCCTGGGGAAACTTCATTCATCTCTTGGCTATATGTGAGCTGGTCTTTGACAAGAAACCAGAGAAGCCATGAGCTTTCAACAGAGAGTTTTGCCTCTCTTTAGACTAAGGAACAGCATTTACTTCAAAACTGCTGCAGAAAAACACAAGAGCTAAAACTGACTTCTCTTTTGGGCTTATTCTTCCCTATTGTCTAAAATTTTTGGCGGGACTTGGTTGCAGATGATGCACTTTCTTTGTTTCCCTACAAACAAAGGAGAGGAGAGGAGACCACAAGAGCTTCACAGGAGCTTTGAAAGTCTAGAGTTAAATCCAGCTGCCTTGGGACACATTTTCTGTGTTTGAATCATTGTCCTTTCCAAGGTGGGAAAAACATATTTTCTAACCAGCACTCACAGTAATACTGACTGGAAAATTAAAAAGAAAAGGAAATAAAAATCATAAAACCTGGGTTTTTTTAAGGAGTTTGTAAATCCTGGGATAACTGAAGAGTTTGCAGTAAAAATAAGCATTTTTACTATCTAGTCCTTTGAAAATTGCCTCTAGTCCTTTTCATCTTAGCAAGTTGATCAACCTGTTATTTTATCTACTGATTTGTAGACTTCCAGGAGTCTTTGGCTCACTTTGCTGTAGATGATTCAGGAAATGGGGTAGTTAGTAGAAAAGAAGTGCTGAAATGAAAGTGGAAATGAAACCTCTGGATTATACTGCCTGGTCTGCTCCATGCAAACCAGAATAATCAAAACAGGCAGATTTAGGAAAATTTTACAGTGATCTTTCCAGCCTCCAAAGGTCACATATGTTCCTATCTATGCTGGCAGAAATGGGAGGACTAATACTTTTTTCTGTCAGGGCTGTTTACTTCAGTCATTTTAACTTTCAAATATTTGGGATTTAATTGTAAAGAAAATTTGGTGATGAGAGACATTAATGCCATGCTTGAAGCCCTTGGAGGCAAGACACCAGGGAACCTTGACAGGGTCCTCAGGAGCAACCAAAATTTTACCCAGGTCATTCAAGAAAATCTGAACCACAGGAATCATGGCATCCATAAGCCAATTACAAACATCACTCATGTTAATAGTATTTCAGTTGCTCTGTGCTTACCGTCTTGGCCATATTCAGCTTGTTCTTAGGACACAAAGCCCTTCAAGGGCTAATTTTGTGGTGGAATGGTTGAAAAGAGTGAACTAGAAGTAATTTTGCCCAGTAGCTGAACCACTATGTAACTTACAGTTTTGTTATGTTGGTGTTCAGACACCACCCTCTAGCACCTTCTTTCCAAATAAAATTAGTCAGAGGTATTTCCATTAGAGATAATAAGATTTTCTGCTATTGACTGCAGGGGAACCAGAGTTATTGTCACATTATTGCTCAGTGTGTCTGAGCAATCTGCAGATTTTAACAGAGTACACATTTTTGTCTGGTCAGATATGGGGTTACAGATCAGGATCACATTTTCTATTGCTAGGATGACAGAAATCTTTACTTTCACTTTGAATTTCAGTCAAACCAGCTTATTTAATACATGAGCATTTTCTGGGAGATTGGGAGATTTTCAGCCTCAGCTTTGAAGCACTGAGGTTGTTCAAGAGACTTCCAAAGGGAAACAGGACAAAAATTTAATCTGAAAGTTGTGTGAGTTTTAACAAGCTCTTTTTTTTTTTTTTTTTTTCAAAATCCCCAAAGTGTAGGGGGAC
>VXBB01017856.1:89292-132351 GCA_013399915.1 Illadopsis cleaveri | reverse complement strand
ACAAGCTTTTTTTTTTTTTTTTTTTTTTCCTACAACTCCACAAAGTGTAGGGAGACTGCAAGAAGGTTGCTCTCTCCCAGTCTGGCACCTGGCCTGCCTGCCAAGCCCCCACATTCCTTGGCACTCAAGGGAATGTGCACCCCTGGTTGTTCACATAACATTCCCCCTCGTGGGGATGATATGTTTCAATGCAGAAAAAAAAAATAATAAAAAAAATTACAATCTATTCTTTTCCCTTTCAAGCTTTTTGGCCTCATCCATTCTGGCCTGGATGGTCATAGGCAGTGGTTAAGTGTCCACAATCTTTCCCTATCCTGGTCACCACTCAGTCTTGCCAAGATTCTTTCATCTCCAGATCTTGTCCTTTGTGAATAAAAAACATTTCCTGACTCAAGTGCCTCTCAAAGAAACCTGTCAGTGATGACTCTGCCCACTCCAGCATCCCCTGTGTGCTGCAGAAGTACCTGTAGCCATTTGTGGTAGCAGACAGAGAAATGTTTTAATCATAATTACTTTTTAAGTCTTCTGTGGATTGGATTCCTAATACATGGTATTTTTTACCCCTGGAGTTGCTGATTGGTTTATATTTTGTATGTGCAAGTGGTCTGTGTTTTCAACAGCACAGAGTTTTTGTAAATCATTCCAAAGCAGGTTGGGAATGATTTATAACCACAATTAATGTTGGAATAAAAGACCACATACAGAAAAAAACCAAGAACATCTAGTGCAAGAGCACTGTTTGAACTGTTTGTCTTCTAACATTACTTCTCTATAAATACAGAATGAGTTAGTCATAATAATGACTTTTTGCTCAAGGAACTTGGTCTAGTAACTGTTGGCTCCAGTTTACTGGAGTGAGGGCCTGTGTTCTTGCATTATACATTCGTAAGCTGAGAGCTCTTTCCAGTTTCCTTTCACTCCACCTTGCTGTTTCCTGATTTACAATGATTTTCAAAACATGCCTCAAACACAGATCCTTCTGGGCATTGTGGAAAGAACTGTACTGGGTGGGCTCTTATTGTTGCTTTCTCTCCAATTAATGCAAATTCACAATGTGAGGAGATGATGGGGTTGGAGAGGGTTGAATAGAGAGATCAGAGAAAGCAGATCTCAAAGACAGAGGCATAAATGTTAGGAAAAGTACAAGCATAAGGCAAGATGATGATGACCTAGAGACAGAGAGAAGGGAGTAGGGCAGAAGAGGTAATTAAAAAAACCCAAAAAAACATAATTATTATTTTTAAAGCAAAAGGTAAAAGGAAGAAGGAAATGGAAGGATGCTGTCTCCAAGTGTAAGAGAGGATTGTTTTTCATGCCTCATTTGTGCAGAAGTCATTGCTTCAGCTTTCCTCATTTCTCAAAGATTGGCAGGACCTCCTACATTCCCCACCTATGGATCTCCAATCCTACATTTGTGGAGTGAAACTCCTTCCTTCAAAAGATTACCTATGCACAGATGGGTTTTAGATCATTACCATTTATATTACAGGCATACCTAACCCCCCCATCCCAGCCTGCAATTGCACTGCCCTGCCTTGTGCCCAACCTCATTAAGAGCAGTTTACGTCTAGATGAGTTTTCAAGCAAAATGAAGGAACCAGATGTGCCTGTGTGAGGAAAGGGGAGGGAAAAAGAGACAGAGAACTGAAAGTAGGTGCACAGGTCTTGCATCAGGCTCATGGCTGTGCTGGGATAGAGCCCAGAGTTCCTTATCCAACAGCTTAGCCACCAAGCCAGGCTGCTTCCTCCTAATGACTTTCCTAGTGACCTCTCTGGACATATAGAAACAGGAGGAAGAAAAGTAGGGAAATGCAGCAAGGAGATTATGCCTTAAAAGGGTTTGTATAAAGAAAAGGCAAATGGAGTTTTCCCCTGCCATTGCCTTCTTTAACCCTGTTTGGTTCAGCTCTGTGTCTTTCCCTTTTCTTCTTGGTCTGTGAGACAATTTCTTTTGCTGCTCCAGAGAGCCAGTTCCTGAAGGCTATGCATGATCCCTGTTAGGGAATGACTGCCATCATGTCCAAATTAACCAGAAAAAGAAGAAAAGATTACATGAGAACAGATTCTGCAAGAGGCTGAGCTCAGACTTCTGAAAGTATAGGTAATTGTTGACAGCTCCACATTAAATTAAGGGCCACGATATGTAGCTTTTACTTGTAGTATGGTTTTCCTGATGGGTTTTGTATGAGGAAATGTGAATTGAAACCTCATTCTGCCATAGCAATGGAAAAGTTTCCTCTTAAGCATCTCAAGAGTTTACAGTTGGTGGCTAAGGCTTAGGTTGAAGGAGTCTGTGTTCAGTTCCTGGCTTTGCCATAAAGCGTGCCAGTCCTGGAGTCACCATCCATGGAAGTGTTCAAGAAACACCTGGACATAGCACTCAGTACCATGAGTAGGTATAGAGGACAACATAGTCAAAGGTTGGACTTGATGGTCTCAGAGATCTTTTCCAGACCAAATGATTCTGTGCTGGGTATTTTGGGGATAAAGTGAAATAATAAAATAATATTCATTTTCAGGATTATACCAAGGATAATTTCACAAGGGGATGATAGGTGTGGAGGTGATGTCCAGGCAAATATCATGTAAAGATACACAGACAGGAGAAAAAGGTCTAGTTTAATAATCCTACAGCAATGGAGCTCAAGCTGAGACATGTGCAACTCAGTTACTTCCCCGGTTGCCCTGGTTCCAGCCAGGACAGGGTTCATTTTTTGCAGTAGCCAGGAGGAGGCATGGCCAGAACACGAAGGTTGTTCTACACACCCCCATGTCATTGCTCTGGGTGGGCAAAGGGACTGTGTCTTCCAGGAAGAAGGGGTTCCTTCCAGCTGAGAAAATTCTTCCAGGGTTGTTTATTGTCGAAGGCTGCAGTGAGCATTTTTGCATGTGAATGACTCTCTTCTGTACACTTTTGTCATTATTATTGTTGCTGTTATTGTTCATTTTCTTATCACATTGCTGTTTCCAGTAAATTGTTCTTATCTCAACCTGTGATGCCTTTTGTGCCTCCAGACAGAGTGGGGAAGGGGGAGCAGCTTGTGGGNGTAGCCAGGAGGAGGCATGGCCAGAACACGAAGGTTGTTCTACACACCCCCATGTCATTGCTCTGGGTGGGCAAAGGGACTGTGTCTTCCAGGAAGAAGGGGTTCCTTCCAGCTGAGAAAATTCTTCCAGGGTTGTTTATTGTCGAAGGCTGCAGTGAGCATTTTTGCATGTGAATGGCTCTCTTCTGTACACTTTTGTCATTATTATTGTTGCTGTTATTGTTCATTTTCTTATCGCATTGCTGTTTCCAGTAAATTGTTCTTATCTCAACCTGTGATGCCTTTTGTGCCTCCAGACAGAGTGGGGAAGGGGGAGCAGCTTGTGGGTTTTTTAGTGGGAGTACTAAATTGGAAAGTACCATTCCTAAGCCACAATACCAGTGCACTAACCTGGCTGGAATTCGGTGGCCACTTTTGTCTATGTTTCTGCATAGATGAGAGAACAGGGGAAATCCAAGCCCTTTACCCATATCTCCAAATTGTTTTAGGAATATCTGTGCTACAACAGCTTTCAACAGTTATTTGATCCTGGAGTTTTTCAATCATCTACTTATGCTGTATTTGTTTCATGTTTTAGCACAACTCAAGATGGTTTCCCCTTGATTATTTAATGTAATGGGACTAGACAAGCCAGGTAAAATGAACATGTGGAAAATACAAACTATATACATTAAGGTGCCAGACCATATGTCAGGAGAGTAATGAAAGAAGGATCATTAACATCCTGGAGCACAGAAATACTTAATATAATCCTGCCCCATTGGAAAAACTCACATTGTACAGCTCCAGACAAACATAACTATAAATCTTCTAGATCCAGCTGCTGAGCTTCTGCTCTGATGGCCTGATCTATTCACAATCCCATCAGTCTTCATAAAGGTAATCATGAGTTGACTATAAAGTAATGATAGGTTAAAAGGTACATCTGAAAACACTCAGAGGTCCTTCTTCCCTCAGGAAACCACTGCACCAGCATAGAGGATGGGCTGGGGCTGAGAAAAGGCAAGACTCATCCAGCCATTACAGTAGGGTCCATCAGTAGAGCCATTCCTACAGAAATTTGACCATCAGTAAAGGTATCCTGTCCCACTTACCATGGGCAATGAGGGTTGAAATGCTGTTTTTCACTGTAGTTAATCTGTTTGTGGTAGAGAAGTCAGCTTGATAGAAAAAGCTGCTGTATATATCGATCTGTAGCAAGGTAAACTGAGCCTTTTGTGGCTTGGCTTGTTCCTGCTTTCATTCCTCCCTAAGTGCAGTGTGGGAGGAGTACAGTCTGGTGGTTAAAGCACAGGCAAGTGCTTCATTTATTTGTGAAACTTCTACTACTAACAAAGAAATGAGTAGAATTGAACCAAGAAATATAATATGCAAGCCAATAATGCTGGCATGTTATTAAGCAAACGGGCACTCTCTGCACTGGAATAAAAAATAGCAGGCTCCTGAGTATCCAAAGTGTAACAGTAGGAGCAAGTCCATCATTCTGCATGTCAGTGCCTTTCAAGTGCCACTCACTGACTGTATTTATGTGTGATGATGTGAAAAGTGAAAACAGAATAAATACACTACAGTATAGCCACAACTGAACTTGAATGAACTACAGTCAGACTGGGTAGGTAGTTAAACAACAGCTGGAGACAAAAACACTTAGACCCATGATTACAGTCCCTATTGACTTTGGTGAAGATCTTAAAGCAGAAGTTCTTGTAGTGAATTTATTAGGCTTAAGTTAAGCTGTTTTAACCATAAGTATCTTATGGTCAGGGAGCCAGGTACCATATTTTTCTCTTGCTAAAAAATATTGATACCACAATAAGGATTTCCTACATTTTGTGACGTTCCTTGACATTTCGATGCCAGAATGGACAGGTGATCAGATCATCATCTTATGATTAAAAATTGTGACCACCAGGAGTGTTTGAATTGGTTTCAATGTTACCTTGAGCTAAACTGATTCTGTCTGTGGAAGGGTACGTTGAAAGTTTTCTAGTTTCTTTTTTACTGAGCTGTGAGCCAGGAGGGAAGCACAGTGGCATACTGAGGGAGGCAGCTGAATGAGAATAGGTCATGTCACAAGATGTAATGGATTTGTGTGCAGAGAAGGAGCATAAGCACAGATGGGACAGTGTCCATATCTTGTTAGATGTGCAGGCTACAGCTCAGACACAGGAAGGTTAAAATCTTTCTAGCCTGTGACCTCTCTATTACATGATGTGTTTCAATTTTCCCTCTTTCTTGGAACTGTATGATACTTCGGTATACAAAGTGGCAAGAACCCAGGAATCTCATCTTCCTTGAGATTTGTAGACTATAGAGGAAAAAGGTATGCAAAGAAAAGAAGTTCAACTGATACTCTGGTTTAATGGCCTCAGTTATACTTGGTCTCTGAATTGGGGGTTATTGGTCACTGGGCTCTGAGCCAAACAATACACAGACTTCAGCTGTCACTCAGAGTTAGTTGGCAGGAGGTTATATCTGACTCAATTCAGAGGAGCAGTAATCATGCCCAGCCTGCCATATCCTGTGGCATGTGCTGGCCAGGGCAGGGCTCGCACCCCTGCCATTAATCTCTAAGTGATTCCTTAGACTCACTGCTAGCAGTAGTTTGATACATGGGGCTTTGTTGACGCCTTGCCTTTATTATGTCTTACTTCCAGGGATTTCAGCAGTGCCAAATCAGTTAAAGCCACTATGTACAGATTAGCTCTGTCTGCTCTGGAGTAGATTTCATGAGCTTTCCTTTATGGAATAGCTGTCATGCAAGACAGTCCTACCAACTAGACAATTCCAGGGCTTAAAAGAAAATCAAGTCACTTAATAGTGCTGGAAAACTGACAGGTGTCATAAGTACCCTTCCCCAGTCTGTCAGCTCTTTGGCCTTTTTTTTCTCTCATTTTCCTATGAGTGACACTTTCTCTACCTTCCTGTGGCATAATGTGAATAGTTCAATATGTGATAGTCTCTCCTCATCTGGAAGGCTGATTTATTTCAGTGCCTGTCAGAGCACCAGCACTCTACTCAGGCCTATGTTAATTTTTGCATATATTTGCATCACCCACAATGCCTAGAGATGGCAGTGTTCTCAATGACTTAAAAGTCACTGTTTTTCTTGGCCTGTCCCTTATATTTTTTGGGTCAGTCTTGTTTCTTTTCATTTGGTTCCAGCCTTAAATTTGCCATGGTTATATGTCACAATATAGATGTTTAGCCAAAATATATAGAAAATATGAGTTCTCTTCTTTGCCAGTATAAATCAGCCAAATGGGCCATATGTTTTGCCAGACTCTATAGGAAGTGATAATGTGCTGGCACTGTTCCTTTGTCTTGTCCCTAAAACACCAGACCCATGACAGAGTTGCCGCACAGAAATAGAAGAGCTGCCTGATGTTGTGTAGAGTTTAACATGCTCTGACCCCTTAATCTGCCAGTTCTCTGCCTTCCCATTTTACTACTTCAATGACATGAGAGAATTTTTCAAAGAAAATAAAGCTACTAGAAGACAAATGTGAGTTACAACCTGCCCAGTTCAGGGGAGTCATTTCAGCATTCTGCCTCTTTGCTGGAATGTTCTGCCTGTTGGGGATGACAAGATGTCCTGAAATCCATCTTCAGTTTTAACACCAGCAAAACCTTCTCTTCTTTCAATTGTAACTCATAGTTGCAGGTGCTCTGTGGTATAAGACCACACTGCAGTGTGAGGAGAAGGATGGTCCAGAGGATAGGCAGTGGTATTGGTGTCAGGACAGCTGAAATGCAGGCCCAGGTCCCCAGAGCTTGGTCAAGTCCTCTGCTCTCACTGACCTACATCCTCCGTGGGAGTTTAGTGTATAAATGCTCATTGGTCTGGTCTAGAACCTTTGTCATGGGCTGACAGTACAACCTCAGGCCTCTTGGCTCAATATTGCTTTCAGAACTGACTGCTTCTCTGAGGAATCTCAATATCCAAGCAATCATCTGGAAACCTTTGAGGGGTGTAGGTTTTCAGGCAGAGACCTTTAGCATTTACTGAAAGTTGAGATGTGAATGGTGTCTTCTCTTGGGCATCTGCAAGTTTGAACATACAAACTCATAAGTCTGTCTGGAAAATTTTCTTGTTTTTTCTAAGTATTACCTCTACATCAGTAACATGTCACTACAGTGAGAATAAATCTGTTTGTATTCATGAAGCATTCAGATACTGAAAATAAAAGAAATGCTTCAGCTAAACAGGGAGAATCTAGGAGGAGAGGGAGAGGGTAAAACTCAAGGGCATAAATTTGCAGGGTCTGAAAGAATCCACAATCTACTGCTTGGTCTGAGACTGTGTTGTTTGTTTGGATTTCCTTTTGTTTTATTTTTTTTCCACAAAATAATTTTAATGTCTGCTTTTTTATAATATTTTGAGCTTGCTTTTATTTTCTATTTTTTTCCTTTTTCTTTGTAAAGTAAAATTCTTGTTTTCCATTCAGCCCCCTAAGTAAATGAAGCATTTACTTGTGAGCCATTAAATTGCTGGTTGGATCAAAGGCATTAACTGGTTTTGTGGTACAACCAACATATCTGTAGGTTACACTGAATGGGAAGATTGTATAAACACTAACACACAGAAGTCCAGGAAAACTACACTTGTGATCAGGAAATTAAGGAACTGGAACCCAGAAGTAGGTGAAAAGATAACCTAACACATGGTCATCTGGTGGAAGATGATCAATAGAAGGCAGCGATATCAAGAGCAGTGTAGCATTAGGCAGTTTCTGGCAGTGTTACTAAGACTTCTCCTTCCAGAACAGAGAGCAAATAGTACTTCAGTGTGTTCTGTTGAGAATGGCTCCAACATACTGACATTAGGTGTAAGTACTTCCAGATAAATGTACATTTATGGAAATCTCAATATAGAGCAACAGCAAGCTGGGGGCATTATTGAGGCTGACTTTGATTAAGGCTGACTTTGATTAAAAGAGTAAAGTATATTGTAAAACTTAGGGTAAGATGACAGTAATTGGAACTGTAAATGACAGGGAAGCAGAAATTTGTATGGTGGGTGGTACAAAAGAATGGTTATTGCTGAATGGGGTATAATTTGCTGAAAGGAAGGAAAATTACTTTTAGGCTGAGCATAGTAACCCCTTTATGGCACTGCAGTGTATCAGGTTATACAAGAACACACCAGGTATGTTGTAGTGGAGGAATAGTATAAAATGTAACAGTAGAGTCATTTAAAAGCTGCCTGGAACAATTTTTAGCAAGAGTCTCACACAAGTTGGGGGTGTGATATATATTGTCAGGTGTAGCTTGCTGTACTTTTAAGTCCTTTGATACATCCCCAGCTTCCAGTGTGCACAGAGACACAAAAGAAAACAGTATGCTTTATCTAACCCTGCAGAGAAAAGCTCATAGCATGGGTAAGAGCCTCCACCCATTAAATAACATTTATTGTCACTGTGACTGGGCAAGGCAAAGCTGCGATGGCTTAAACGGGTAGCCTGACATCCCCTTTCTGAAGGAGGAATCCTGGAGCAGTGCAGAGTCTGTTTGCCAGACTGCCACTCCTTAATCCTGGAGCAGGAACCAGGCCAGGGAGAGGAGATGTGATCCGAAAGCCATAGCATGCTGCTAATTTCCTGCTATTGCAAACCCTGTGGGGAATCCCAAACCTGGCATAGGCTGGAGCAGCCTTGGATCGTGCTCCTGTTCTTCAGCGGTAGATTGCAGCAATATATGCAACACTCATTGCCAGCAAATCACTAAGCACTGCATCTGGAGCTTTATTTCAGAAGGGGATTGAAATTATTTTAATTAAAAGCAGGGCTGACTTTGTGATGGAATAGCCCAGAACTGTGCATTGACAGCTATCAATTGACAGATATAAATCAGTTGATTTCATGTACTCATCCCAAAAGATTGTAGCAGGCCAACTTTAAAAAGGAGGTGCTCTTCCCCACTATATCAGTGCTGTTTGAAGATACAGTTCTGTAAAACCTGTATTATGTTTTTCAAGTGGTACATTGCATTTTGCAACAAAATTTGTTCTCATTAACATTTTCAAGAGGTTTAACTAGTCATAGATGAAAAGTGGTATAAGAGAATTTTACAGCGTTGCACATAAGACTTCAAACACTGCCCATGAATTTAATTGAAAGAAGTAAAATTTATCTCCATGTTTCTCAGGCAATAAGCCCAACTACAGATTTGAGTCCAGAGAACTATGTAACCTACACAGACTAGAGAATACCTCTAAAAGTAATGAGCAGCTGACAATTTGCGGTATATCCAGCAGGTCATATGCAATCTGGAGCTGGTAAGTGATGTACATAATTGAAAGATACAAAATACTATCATATTCTGCTCCACAAAAACTGTAAGCTGACATCTAGAAGCTTGGGACATTAAACTATTTCAGAAATACGGGATCCATCCATGGTTCATTCCCTTTGACCTGGGGATGGACATGAAATGCTAAACTAAGCACTGTCTGCAGTATCTGATTGGAGATTATTAGAAAGACTATGAATTGCAGAATGCTAATCATGCTAAGAATTTGCTAGGCCAGCTTCTGTCCTGGAGGTTGTGCCTTCTAAAATGGAACTGCTCTCTTGCGTGACTCAGTATGACCTGAGACCTTGTGGCAATAAGGGGCTAATAAAAGAAAGTACTATGATAAAGAAAAAAATGTAAATTAACTTTCCACTACAGCAGGCCCACATGATGGAAAATTCACTGGGATGTGCCTTCTAGAGAGTAGAAGCAGGAGTTTGCTCCAGGAGTAATCACAGAGATTAAATGTTCCTGCTGGTTGGGAACATTGTCTCTTCTGTTTATTTATTTACTTTTCTTTTTTTTAATTACCTAAAGAGAACATGGAGTTTTTTTCAGGCCAGGCCACTTGGAAATGAACCATTTGGCTTGGGAATGCTCAGTGTGAACATGTGTCTTTCTGAGCTTTCATGGATAATGTGAGGGCTGGTGGGACTGCCTGTGATGCTGGTCAAGTGGGCAGCCAGGTCAGCTTGTAACACTAGTCAGGAATTTCTGAGTTCTGGTATAAGGAAGGTAAGGTTACCTTGAAGATCTAGGGGCAAATGTGAGCAGGTCTGTATGTGTCAGTGGTGCAGTCTGGTTCTGTGTTTGTTCAGCATCCAATGAAATAGTTCACTGACCTCAACAGTCGCTGCTAAATTAAGCAGAGATTCACATTTTAAGTATTTTCTCTTAACTACCTCCAGGGGAGAATTCAAAGTGCAGTCAATTTCTGTTGCCTTCACAGGCACCCAAATCTCCCAATCATTCTGATTTCCTGGTATAAAAAAGACCTGGGCACACTGAAGGACGTGCAGCAAAGGACCTCTGTGGAGGTTAGAGCGTGGTTGGAGTGTGGCAGCACATCATACGAGGAGAGGTTGAGAGAACTGGATTTCACCTGCCTTAAGAACATGACGCTTATGAGAGAACTGTACTGCTTGCTGCCTTCCACTGTCTAATCTGAGTGTGTAGAGAAGATGAAGCCAGATCCATCTCATAGGTGCACGTGGACAGGAGTGGGCAAAAGTTGCAGCATGGGAAATTCTTATTAGCTATTAGGAGAAATGTTATCACAGTGAAGGTGATCAAACACTGGAACAGAGGTTCAAAAACTTTGTAGCTAAAGGTTGTACCCTTGGAGAAATTCAAACCTCAACTGGAAAAGGCCCTAAGCAGCCTGACTGAATTGTCCCTGCTTTGAGTGAAGGCTGAGATGACTTACAGAAGTCAACTTCAACATGCCTTGTGCCATGGCTCTGAAACTGCAATGCCTGAAGTGCAGTAGCCTGTGTCTGATATCGGTTCTAGCCTTTAATATATTGAAGGCTCCCATAAAATAGAAGTGATATTCTCTTTGTCACATAGACTATGAGTTTTAGCACTGATTTTAAAGTGCTGTAAGATCTTTGAATGGAGTTGGGTGCTTTTACATTCGCTTTGGAGGCTTTGTAGAGCTGACCAGTTAAGTGTGACTCAAAACTCACAGTACAACCCCAGGGTCTGCAGTGAGAATAAGAAAACCTTTTTAAGAAGGGAGACCTTCAGATCTCTGCCCATGGCAGGAACTCCTGCCAAGTGCTCCAGCAGCTCTCATGATTGACTAAAGAGAGTGTTATGCTTGGCACTAAGGGCATCAGGGACCTTATCAGGGGAGAAAATTGTTTTTCATATTTCTTCTGAGTTTCAAATCCGTCCATGTGTCAGGATGCTTTATAACAATCTCAAAAGCGCCACAAAGCCAAGGTAATTCTTGTATAAATGTTAGGACTTTTTGGGCTCTTTTATAAGCAAAGAATGGGTAGTGGAAGAAAGCCAGTGGAGAAGAAAAATCTCTGCAAATACTGGCTTCCAGACTCAGACAGCTGTGTCCTCATTACTCTTAATAGCAAAGAGCTATGAATGTTGGGCAACATTCCCCTCTGAGTGTATACATAGCAAGCCATCTATTTATTTATTTCAGTGGTGGTGATCACTGGAAAATGCCTATAAGCCCTGCTCAAACAACTGGCTTTAACTCAGATTTGGCATTCACTGTTTTATAATGCTTGAACCACATTTTCTTGCAATGTTCCAAAAATTGCCGCCAGCCAACTGAGTTGCAAACTGTCCTGGATAAATGAAAACTGTGTGGATATGGGAGGTTTACTTTGTTCCAATTAGTGTGTGATGTATATGTCTACTGGCAATTTTCCTGCTCTCCTTACTCTCAGTTCATGGCTCCGTGGAAAAAGAGGTGTTTCATCTCAGAGGGCTTTTTCACTCACTCTCTCTCTCTCTCTCAGTAACCCCTTTCAGTTACCTGTAGGGTCTAAATTAAGACAGAAAATTTCTAGATTTGTGATATTCTGATATAGCAAGATCTCAAAGGAATGTAGTGAACCTTTAGAGACAGAAGGTTATGTTTTGTTTAGTCCCAAGAACTGCCAGTTTTGAGCAGGACCATGACAGGTTCTAGATGGTTGCAAAACTCCCAAGCAGGACAAGATGTGAGGCTGAGACTGCATCAAAGAAAATTTCTAAAAAAGGCTACCTAGCGTTTGCAGGAGTTCCCCACCTGTCAACCAATAAATCAATTGAGATAAGGGCAGATCTTCTTCCTCTGTATTGATCATGGGATAAAACAGAAGTCTTGATCTGGATGGTCTTGACTGAATTTTCTCTCCATGAAACGGAACATTTATTTCACCGAAAAACTGAGGAAAAAAAATCCTACATTTCTGGTAATTGTTTCTGCTTCACTATATGAACATCCAGACACACATTCTGCACACCAGGCTCTTTTCCCTGGTTTTAATGGCTAGGTTGAGGGAGTAAGGTGTTAGCCTCTTGGAGAAAGTCAAAGTGACCGTTATATGTGGGTTTGACTCACGCAGTTTCAAGTGACGTGAGGCAATCTACAGCCATGCCACCTCCAGCTGGTGCCTCCTTGCATCCAGCCCTTTACTGAATGAGATGCTGGTGATTATTGCTGAAGTTTTTGTGAGAAATCAGCAAGTGACAAATCCCATACAAGGGATCTCCATCATGAGATCTCCATGATAGAGATCCCTTGTTGTCTTTTTTTTCATATATATTGAAGACTTCAAGTTATCCTGTAAGAGTGACGACAGTATTCATACTGAATTGTCTCTATAGGTATGTACATATTGCTCACCTAGAATCTCATTTGTATTTTCATTTGTTTGCACAACATGCTTGATGTTGCACATCCAAAGTGGCTGCATTTTAATGGAAGAAGCAGCCCTTCCAATAAAAGTTTCTGTTATAACCTGCAGGTGGATATTTGTATCCCTTTGTTTTCACTGTGGCTTTAATTTCTGGATCCATTTGGATCAATTTCTTCTGCCGTATTAAAAGTCGGACTGTTCTCTTCTTTACTAGTTATTGTGGTTTTTTCACAGTCCCAGACCTCTCCAGCCTGCCAAAACACTTGGAAAAGGAGCTCTTAATGACTCAGTTAAAATGTACGGTCAAGAAGTTCACTTATTAGAGGAAATGTAAACTGACCACCAATTGGCTAAACCATCTGGCTGGACTATTTGTGCTTGAGATTTCTCAAAGCTCCCCAGGGAGCAAAAGTGGGAATAGCAGCCCTCTGCTTTTAGTTCTCTCATGTTCTGTATTCTAACAGAAAAGTCTTGGAAAAAAATTGTTGGAGGAGAAGCCAATAGCATTCAACCAACATGTTTAAAAGCTTTATAAATAATGCTTTAAATGCCTATATTTTTTATATATTCTTTCTTTCAGGGTCTTTTTTAACTCACTCATAGTCTTGCAGAAAAAAATACACAGTTCAGCCATAGAAAATTCACTTCTTCACTATTAGTGGTTCTACTCCTTTTCTGTAATATTTTATAAGCCTTCTCTAGAGATTCTTGCATGAGACTGTATCATATCATGCAACAAACTGATGATAGTAAGGATATTTTTTCTTATTTCCTGGCTCTAACTGCACATTTTTTGTTTCCATTGCAATAGAAAGTGCTACTTAGGTAACCTCCCAGCTACTGGGGGTATTCTCAGTAAAAGCTCACTGGCTCCTATTACCATCCTACCAGCAGATCACAGAGTAGCATGTGGTCATACAAAATAGGTAATTTTGAGAAACCACAATAATACTTCATTTATCAGCTGAAAAGTATATTTCCTGGAATGAAGATAAAACCATCTTGAGCAAAAACTTCTTTGTACCTCCTTATTCAGCAGGTTCAGTGTCATCAGTGGAAAGGTAACGTGTCTACCTCACTTCAGCAGGGTACTTGGGCCACTCTTGTTCTGCTATACTGCAACTATTTGGCATAGAATAAGTGCAGCAGGGAAATAGCTGAGATTCCCAAATCACATGCACTGATCATGCATTTCATAAGATGTGCAGAACCTGCAACAGGAAATCATGAATCAAGAGAATACAGTTATACTCCAGTCCATGGAGTTTCCATCTTTAAGTAAAGCTCTTGGTTGAAATTAGTATCTTGTCTTACTTTTGATCCCAGAGTCAGCATACTGACTGTGCATTTGTGCAAAAGCTCTCATGGGACACCAGGAATAGTCCACACAAGTGGCTGTGATCTTGTACCAATAGGGAGCCCTGGGAATGGGTGAGAGTGAGGATCTGTCATCATGCAGGTGATGCCAAGTGTATGAACCACGCACAGGCCTGTTCTGAGCAGAGAGGGGAGAGGCTGCTGGCCCTTTAGTCCCCTTGCTATGCACTTCTTTCCATGGCTGTCCTGTAAATCTCAGCCACAAAAGCAGGACTAGAACTGTGTTCAAAGAGCAAAGTCCTTCACAGTTTAGCTGTTGTTTATCATCTTTGAGTAATGTGAAAAGTGCACTCGCTAAGGAAAGGCTCAGATAGCTGGCAGGAGACCTAGAACCTGTGACACATGTTGAGCAATTTTTCATACCAGGCAGAGGGAGCAGAATTACAGATTCATGCCTCACACTTATTTAGTATCCATTTCCAGACTGACCCTCTGTGTGAAAAAACCCACTTTAATCCTTGTTTAGCCATCAGCCAATAACCGAATGCATATGGGATGCAGATAGAAAATTAATTCAGCAATCAATGGCCAGTCCTCAGACAGTGAAATATGCAATTAAACAGGTGTTTAGGGAGTTGATCTTGGATTGTGTCCAAGCTCAGCGGGGTCAGTTGTCCTTGGAAAAAACACTGACCCCACACAGCAGCAGTTTGAATTTGGCTTCAGTCTGCACTTTAGGAATGTGGCATTGTTATTTCTTCCCTTTTCTTATCAAATGTAATTATCTTGAGAAAAAAAAAAAAAGTTTTGAGAAAACATGTGATTTCACTGAGTAAAAATCTACTACTGAGGAAATTATTTTTCAGTGTCCAAATAAGGAGTGGAGGAGAAGTCTGGGGAAAGTGCTCTGTTCCAAGTAATCTTGGAACTGATACCCATGTTACTGAGCTCGGATGTTTAGTCCTGGCCTGCAATTATGCCTATAAAAAACAGACATCCAATCTTTGTATTATTTTAAAATGGAGCCCTGAGGGTTATAAATGACTGAATGAGCTTTAGTGTTTGAGCAGACGGAGATTCTGGAACGAGCTGTCAGCTTCGAGCCTCTCTTCCAGAACGTTGCATCCTAAGAGCCGGGTTAGCTCCTGGGGTTGTGACAGTAAAACAGTGGGACTAAAACAGAGACAGAATAAAATAAAGACATAGGGCCCCAAAATCACCCACCCTTGTAAAAGGGGGAGGAAGATTTTCCATGGCAAACATTTTCAAGTCTGCAAGACCCGTGCTATCAAAACTGTCAAATTAATCTTCAGTATTATTCTGTTGAACCCCATGGTGCTAGTGGCTCTCAAATAATCATGATGGCAAGAACATACCCACTTTTGTCCATGGCTGATCAAAAGAAGGAAACACAGCCATACCTACTACTGTGACCCACAGAAATTTGTAGCATGATTATCAGAATTCATTACTTAAGAAAGGAAGTCATGCATGCTAAATACGTTCCAAAGAGAACAAAATGTAACAGTCCGTCTGCAAAACGGCACACATTGCCAAAAGCATATTGTCTTGGAAATCTGCTGTCCACATTGGCTTCCCCCTTCATCACCGAGTCCAAGCAAAGTTTCACTTCTAATTGTCATAGTCTCCAAGAGCATGGTTCTAGCTCAGAGATGATAAGCCCACATCCTTCCATGACAGCTCTAGGCTAGTGCTGTTATTCCATTGTCAGCCAGCTGGGAAAGGAGGTGCTGTGGAGGGAGTGGAACAGTCACAGTGCCCCAAGCACAGACCATGCCTGTGGAGGAATCAGCACAGTCACAGATCCCACCACTTTCAACACTGGTGGATGGACTGAAGGACAATATTCTCCCTTGTTCCTGTTGGGGCAGGTGCAAATCATCCCCTTGGGATGGAACTTCCTTGGTAAACTTTCCACTCTGTGCATTTATTCTGTCATGTGGTATTTAACCACATGCTCATAAGTACCAAGATTTTTTTTTTTCCTTTAAAAGTAGCTTTTTGTCAAGAAAATCTTTTCCTACCTGAAAGGCTCTGAAAAGTCTCTGAACTGATGAGTTGATCTTAAGGACTTTGCTTCCTTCTGTATTCTTTAATGCATAAAGTCCTGTTTATGCACAATCCTTTTTTTCCGAGCAGAAGAAAGGCAGTGTCATTGCTTACAGTTTTTGAACCACACCTTCCAGAGGGCAGATGCTCCCAGTTCCTTAAAACCTCTGCTCCTTCTCCTGCTGCCTGATGGCTACTTCCAATGGCTGTCCACCTCATAAATTTATTTAGATTGCTGAAAAATTTACCACTTCCTGCATGACCACATCCTCTAACCTGCAGTTTAGTCCTCTTGAGGCTCTTTGATTCAACAAATTGTCTGTGGTAATAGCTTGGATTCTCCCTCTTTTACTTTGTTCATATTTCATAAAGAAGCAATCACTCTGTGTATAATGAAAGGAAGGTTGTTGGCATGCCCAGCATATTTAGGCTGGTGACTTAACATCTAGCACAAAAATGTTAGTAACATTTTCTATGTTTTCCACATATTTTTGAAGTTACTAAAAGCATTAGAGGTACAATTTCTTTCACCAAAAATCAGTTTTATTGATTAAGGAACAAATAAAAAATAAAAAATGCATGTGCTCACATTTAAATATTTGCAATGGAAAAATCATTTGGAAGAACTTTGCAAATTCCTATCCCCATTTCAGTACTTTTACTGGCTCAGTTAGTTTTCCTAATGGCCTAGGAAATGGAAAATGAGGTAAGGCAAACAGAAAATCTCAGATATGATGGTCATGGATATAGATAAAAATAACTAAATATTGAAAGGTGTTAAATTATTCAGTGAATATTTTAAGACACTGCTTTGACCACATAATTTGTATTTTTTTGTGACCAGAACACAGAACCTTACCCAAAAAATGGTGTTTTGAAGACACAGTTTTTTGCTACAGCTTGTTTGAAAGAATAAATACTGTTGAGGTATAAGGCCCTAAAATACAGGAACAATCTTTAACATCCTAATTTTTGTCATATGTAATTTCACAGCAATACTCACAGTCCTGTCTGTAAGGGTAAGAAGAGGTGTGAAAGCCAGATAATTCTTTTAATTTGCCACTGAATATGTCAATAATTCTCTTTCTGCTTCAGTAACTACTGGAAACTTTGAGGTTTCATGCACCATCTACCATGTGGTTTATTATGTTTTTCAGATGCTTAATCAGTAGCACTAAAGCATGTGTCTTATTTTTATTTTAAATTTGTCTTCGAAACACTGAATTATATCTCATTGTCTTTTGCTTTAGCTTTAGTGATAATCTCCAGATAGGAACATGCTTTCCATGAAGATGCTTACAGATCGTAAGCAAATATACCTTGAACCTTTTCTTAAATATTAGATTACTAAATGGACCATTATCTTGCTCTAAGATAAATTTTTGTGGCTTGGAATAACTCTTTGGAATCTCTTGGTATCTCTTTGCAATATTAGTTTTTGAAGTGTTGACACCAGAAATGTATTTCAGTAACTATTGCACTAATGCAATGTACAATGGTAAGAACAATTTCCTGTGTCTACTCAGTGTTCTCATGGTTATGCTTGTCTTTTCAGCAACATCATGTCAGGATAAGTTCATGTTCAAGTGATTATCTGTAACAACCCCAGAGTTATTTTTTTGACCTACATTTTTCACTCTCGATATATAGCCTGACATCTGTCTGTCTTGAAAAGCACTTTCAAAATGTGCCCACCCTACCTAGCAAAATACTTTCATGTAAGACTTTATTTGACATTTTAGTTCTAAACTCCACCAGTTTATGATCCTCTGCATTTTATCACAAATATGGAAAACAGTGGGCCAAAACCAGATCCTCAGAATTCCACATTTATTTTTCTCTTTTGAGATTATTGAACTTCTAGTCTTAGTCTCTTTGATTTGAGAAGTACAGGATATGTCTGGTCTTAATTCAATGGATTAGAGTGTTGGTTTTCTTTTTATGCTGTGATTTCTTGCAATATTATTGGTACAAATAAGAGTGGTCTCAGTCCTGCATTCTTAGTAGACGTGAGTCAGTACCAAAAAAGATCTCCTGATAAGAATTAGCCTCACTGGTGAGATGTAGTGTAGTGCTGCCATTTCATATCTAGATCTCCTGTCTATATTAATATAGGTTTCCTTTCTATATTAATATGTTGCCTCATTTTTTGTGTATGCATGGCTTTTAAATTATTTCTTTTTTCTTTAATTTATGAGCTGTGAATTAAAAATTTAATTCACTCTTCTGTGATGTGTCTAAATTCTAAAGAATCCACTAATATCCATTAATATTAGCTTTTACAGATAATAAAACACAAAGTCAGTAATTTGCATGCTAAACACAATTAGTTCATTTATTTATTTTGACATTGTAAGTGATATCTATCCAGTCACCAGGCATCCTGCCATCCATTAAAAATACAATCTGTACCAATAAAAACAAAGCATCAGCACATCACATCCTACAAAAGGCAGGCAAACAGCCAGAAATATAAAAAAACCCTTTCTCCACCCTTGCAATCCCCAAATGAAATCCCATTGCCCCAGCCACCTCACCTCTTGTCAAAATGTCAAGTAAAGACAACATCACACTCCAGAGCTGCTAAACCAAACCACCACAGCCATAATTTTTTAAGGCAAACACACTGATCTAGGAGAGAGGGATGTGGTTAATTTTGGAGTGCTCAGGCTTCAGCTCTTACAGCATGTTTCCTTACAAAACTATATGGAGATGCCATCTACCTATTCTCTCATTCTGTCAGTAACCCAGAGATCTTTAAAACTCATGGCTTGGAGCATGAGGCTCTGCTCATTGTAGGAGGTATTTCTTAGGAGGCAGAGAGCAGTGGTCTGGATGGGCCATGTGGTTGCTCTCAGTATTCATCTTGGAAGTAACAAAGTGAATCATTCCCACTTCAAGTCAGATTTTAATTTGTCTGGAGTCCTGCCTGAACTTCTGCCTTTGGAATTAGCTGTGGGAGCAGTAATGTGAATACAGCAACTGGAAAGATGGATAAGAGAAGTGAATACAGTAACTGCAAGGATGGGTGAGAGGATATAGATGACCACCAATTTAATAGCACACCGCAGGATAATCAAGAGCTGAAACAACTAGAGACAGCTTTGGCCAAGCATCCTTGGCAGGAGGTATTTAGAACAGTGATCCATCTATCCTGCCTTGGTTCTATAGTGTGCTTACAAAGTGCTGAACAACTGCTCTCTCTAAGGAGTAACCCAGAGTCACTAGTCATTCCGGAAAATCTGAATTTTGTTCAAAATTATTAGGTGTGACAACCTTTAACATCTTCACTTTTTTCATATGTAATTTCACAGCAATACTGACAGTCCTGTCTGTAAGGGTAAGCCAGATAACTCTTTTAATTTGCCATGGACTACATCAATAATTCTTTTCTTGCCTCAGCAACTACTGGAATCTTTGAGGTTCCATGCAACATTAGGGTAGAACAGCAACATTCTGAGTACCACAGAATTTAGCTAAAAGAAACTTTGATGTTTCCAAGGTCCTCTAGCAGAACATAATGCTTTCAGAATGATGGTTAATATTTTATTTTAGATCTCACTAGCCAATGAGTCTGCATAAAATTTCTGAAAAAGTGGTATCTTGAAATGTTCATATAATAGGGGCAGGTTGTACATGAGAGATTACAAGACAGAAAGGTCTGTGACCTGCTCCTGTTCCTGTTCTGTTAAATGGTCAAAAGCTTGTCCTTTAGTTCCTTAATCTTGAATTTCCTCATTAAAATCCAGGTGCACTGGTATTTATCACCAGGTGGGATATTGCAGGGTTTTGTAGTCCAGTTTGATTTGTATTAGGATTGGAAGGCATCAAATAAAAGTAGACTCACTGTGAATAGATTTTGTACAGAAGAGGGCAAGCCCTGTCCTGAAGAGTTTTAGGTGCTAAACAATGAGGGAGACTGGACTGTGGCAGAGATAAAGGATTTTTATGGATTTTGTAGTCCCTGTTTTTCAAACAGGAAGCAGAGTGATGGAAGATGAAAAGCAAGGAAGCGTTCCCAAAAGATAAATTCTCAGCCCATGAGCTACAGTGTGGTCAGTGTATCTGTGCTGGCTCCTTGTCCTGCACAGTAACCACCAGATACTTTAGTCTATCTTCACTGAGGACAGATCTAATTTGTATTTCCTTCCCAATCCACCTCATGGCAATTCTTTGTTGGGACATACTGAGTCATCTAACCAAAATTACACTAAGTATCCCTTAACAGTAGAAATTAGAGACTATACTTGTTTGGATGCAGGTAAGATTTTCTAAGGATCTTGGTGATGAAAGATACTAAAAGCAGGTTTGGTATAATGAAAACCATCCTTGGATTATCAGTGATGGGTGACAGCATCTGATACTTTCATGGCACTGATGCTGAGATCATAAAACATCACAATTTGTTAACATCTTGAATCGAGGGCAGTGGGGTTTCTAGGGGTTTCTTGCTAGCATGTTCCCCTTTAATAACTCTTCTGCTCTCCAGCTAATTTACTTCGGGGCTCAGATGACAACTCATTGCAGTATTTCTGTCTATGGTGAAGACTGTGACACAAGTTGTGCTGCATCAGACACACTCTTCCAGACTTCAGAAAAACACACCTCAGGGATTTCTTAGCCACATGCGCTATCCTTGCATTGAGTAGGCCTTATAGTTTTTTATTCTCTGAATTTGTCTTATCTGCTTTGAACCTACAAAACTATTGAAAATCTATTATCATGTACGATTAGCATCACAGTTTTGCTTGAGTGTTGTGTATGACCCATCACAGAGGCAGAGGTAGTACAAATAGGCTTTGAAGTCCCACAGGATGAAGACATCTAAGATGTATGCTAAATGGGAGAGAAATAAGCTGTGCAACCAGACAAAGAAACATGATGGATTGTCATGTTCCACTTGCAACTTCTTGCAATTTTCCATTCAAACAAAAATGCCCTGGAAGTGTTTTGATATAACTTCTATGTCTATCTATTATAGGCAATCTCTTGAAGTTCTATGGCTAATTTTATCCCTAGTGGAAATAATCTAGTATTGTTTGGGAGTTGTTTTTTTTTCATTTCCCTGCCAAATGTCTAGTTTTGACTTTACCAACCACATCTGCTCTTTCTGTATGCTGCACAGCGGAAATAGACTGAGCAGGACACTCTATGTCTCCCAGGTCTGATATGCTTCAAGAAGATACCTAATGTCTGGCCAGTTGTTGCACCAATGGCTTTTTCAGTGCACAAATATCTGCTCTCACTTAGTGAGCCCATTTAATGTGGATAATCTGGGGCAGACAGCCTGGGATTATACTAGCTGTTTCAACTGTGAAGGCTGCTTGCCAAAAATACTTTATTTGATTGTATTGACTGGATCAGTCAGAGTTTCATGGCACCTCACGGTAAGAGGCAATCTTAGAGAATGCCAGACATGAAATACAGAACTAGGTGTGTGCACTCAGGCCCAACCAAAAAGATTTGCTGCTACCAGTAAAGCTGTTTATACCTCTCAGTTGCATAAAACTTCTTTAGTGAAGTCACCAAGGTACTATTCAGTGCAAAATGTGAGGAGTCAAGGTGTACTTCATAGACAACCTCAGGATCATCAGGTTTTCTGGCAGAAAGTCCACAGGAGGCCTCCATTGCAAAAAATGTTGCATTCAAATGGAAATATGCTTCCAATACCACCACAAAAGATGAAGACTGAGAGTAAGCAAATAAATCTGCTTGATATAAAGCAAATGGAAGAGGATCAATGTCTTACTTCTCTGGAGTGGAGCTCAAGTAACTGCTACTAGGATGACTTGGGAGCAAAACCAATCCTGTAGCCACCCATTGCTTTAAGTGAAGGACATTGTACCTCTGCAAGAAAAATGTACCACAGAGGAGTGGAGGATCTGTTGTCTTCAAACCATCTTGCTACCATATGTGGTGAGACCATGATCCTCCTTTTGTTTTCACTTTGATTCACCTATTAATATTACTGGAAGCAGGGAACATGGAAAATTAAAATCTCCTTTTTAAGCTTAATGTGGACTAGAAAAAGCAGAATTGGCCAGATCCCAAGGTACCACTCCTAAAACAATAAGCAAGCATGACAAGTTGAAAGCTTTTTCATTTAGAAAACATTAGTGTCATTGTTATTAAATTTATGGTTAGATAAAATCTCTGTTCAGATACAACAGTTATGTGTGATATGCTATGAAGGGAGGATCCAGATTTTTCAGCCCAATCACAGAAGCAATTGCTGAACTGAACAACATATTTATGGACCTATATAGTCTAGACTTATCTTACTCTTTTCCTACTTCCCCCACCATTTTGCCAACATTCATCTGGCCAATAAATACATGGGAACCAATTTCTGACAGAGTTAATTACCTCTAATTGTGCCCCTCTTGTTATCTTACCAGCTTTGACTCACCATAAATTGCTCCACTACAGATGTTGGCAAGATAAGAACTCTAGACTCCCTCCATAAGTATAATATGTATGTATTTATTTATATATCTGAACATGTTAGATATGCTGCTGTGGTAGACTGGATCAGTTGTTTCATGACTGCTAGGATTGTACAGCTGACTGGCTGTGCTTGCTGCCTTGGGGCAGATATAGAGATGTAATTCTGCTGCCTGCTCCAGCCCAGGGCATTGGTGAGATACTTCCAGTCATGACCTAACAAAGTCTGGGTTAATAAGAATCAGGGGAGGATCAAGGGAGTAGCACTGATAGGATGATATAGTGCTTCAGCAAAGGCCAGTGCACAGTACGCTGGACTAAAAAAAAGTTTAGCTATCAATAAATAAAGCATAGAAATTTAGGTTGGCTGGAAAAATGACACAATTTATCTTTTGGCATTTCAATTTCTGACATCTAGAGGCCAACCTGATGCCTGAAACATCAGGGAAGATATTGAGCAAGTGATTCAAAATGAACTTCTGACTCTGAAAGGCATTTTTAATCAGTTACGTTCCAGGGTCCTGGCTTATATAAATGTAGGAATGCTATTTACCTCCTTTGGAAAAAAAAAAAGGGGGGGAAAAAAACCCCCCACAACAAAAACACCCTAAGGAGTTGTAATAAAAACCCAAATACATTAAACCCAATAAAGATTGGGGGGGGAAATTAAAAGAAAATAGTCTTATTGTCAGGAAATTGATTCCAGGGAAGTATACATTTTTTAGTCAGGTAAAGGTTAATTTTTGGTCAAACTTTCTGTCTGAAAAATTACAGTGAGATGGTCTGCATTGGTGGGGGTAGGAAGTAATTTTTTTAATGTCTCTGAGTTGTGTTTGTACATCTCTCAAACTCCCCTTCATCTCTTACTTTTCACTGGGGTTGCACAACCTTTTCAGCAGCCTCTCCCTAGGACTGAACACTGCCCTGTAGCATGGAAATCCCAGTTCAGGGACATAGCAAATCTGGAAGTAACAAAAACTTTGAGATAATGAGAGACTTTCCTTGAGGAGAAAAACTGAAACACTGGGTCACTTGCAAAAATGAGAGATTTGATCCTCAGTTCTCACAGACATTTATTATTGTGAATTTTCCTTCAGGTTATGGCCATTCTCTCTACTCTTTCAAACTCTGATTCCTTGCACAGAGGCAGTGTATGCACTGTACAATATGAAAAATCTTTTGTTGTTGCTATTTCTAACATTTTCCTTCTGTATTTCTTTGTTGCAGATGTGGATGAATGCGCTTCAGATTCTCACCAGTGTAACCCCACTCAGATCTGCATAAATACTGAGGGGGGCTATACCTGCTCCTGCACTGAAGGCTACTGGCTGTTAGAAGGCCAGTGTTTAGGTAAAATCCTCATGTGAAGTGGTATCTGAGTATCTGTGTATGCATACCTGTTAGTCCCTGAAATTATGTCACTAATAAGCACTTTTGTCAAGTGCACAGTTAAACCTTCAGCTATGTGGAAACTGTCTTTTGTCCCTGTAAATGCCAATGAGATGTTTGGCAGAGAGAGTCCCTCATGGAACAAAACCGTAGATGTAAATGCCTTATGACTAGCATCATAACAGTGTAATAACTGGGCTTTTCATATTCCCAGTTTGAAGCATTCCCTTTCATGTAAGATCAAGTGCAAGCATGTGGGCATAAAGATTTTTGCCCAAGCAGACCTGTGCTTTCCTTACTGTGACAGTGTGGGCCTGAAGGGATCTGTATTTGACACCAAAAAATGGCACTGACAGTAAATCCTTAGTCAACCAATTCTTTTCTTTGGGAGTGAGAAATTACCTCTAAACTGGGTTCACATTTCACAATCTTCCATGGAGTTTTATTCCAAATTTATTATTTTACTTGCAGCAATGTCCTGTTCATCCTTTTAGCTCAGTCCTGTTGAAAAAACATCGCTCAACAAACAGCACAGGAGAACAAACCTTCCATCTCTCCTCTCCTTCAGCCCTTTCCCCTTACTTGACATGCTCCTGGGATGATGATGTAGACAGGTAGGACCTAGGAATCAGCATACAACTTTTTTTAAGAAAATGTGCCCATTACTAGTTTTTTCCCTGCAGTGCAGGCTGTTTGGTGCCAGCTCTGTGGAGCAGCACCATCCCATCACACCTCCACTAGCAGGAGAATGGGCTTTCCCTGCCCATTTGTCCCTGGAGCATCTCCAGTTATTTTCCAGCTTTCTCCTCCAAAGTAGCAATTCCGTGAAGGACTCATTCATGGCTGCTTTCCTAACTACTGCAAACAGCTGCTGTGTAATTCCATGGCACGCACCAGGCTGAGCCCTGTCCAAGCTGGGGTCTGTGCAGCCATTGCCACTTCAGGGAGTCTCTGTCTTGTAGTTCCCCTCAGATAAGAAGTCTCTAAGGCCTCTGCTCCTTAATCTATGATAAATCAACTTCTCTCGTGGAAAAAAAACTTGTGCTGGGGAATGTACAGGCATGAGTGATATGCCGGGGATGAGGGAGGGAAGGAAGGCAGATTCTGCTCTGCATCACCTGTTCTGTTACCCATTTGCTTCTCCCAGTTACAGGCCAAATGAAAGAGTTGTGTGCAGCATTCAGGATTTGAACATCGATCTAAAATACTCTTCTGCTTGATGGTTATAGTAGAGAACTGAAATGGCTGCATTGATGATTTGAGTACCTGCTTATGCTATTTAAAATAGAGAATAATGTCCCAGTATTGGCCTATTTAAGTAATCATGGGGTGGATTATTGCAAGGAACCGGAAAAAGGAAAAGCAAATTGTGTTTAGAGCTGCTGTATTTTTCCCTGAATTTCAAAGAAGTCTCAGTTTTCCATACTTTCTACTGGCTTTGGAGAAGTGATTTTTGCTGCCATAAAGCAGTAAAGGAATATTTACTGTAATCAGAGGGCCAAGTTGGGGTTTAGAGACAGATTTTTTTGATGCACTGTTAGTAGTGCAGTGGAATTCAGTGGAATTACCAATTACCAATTACTGATAGTAAATCAGCGTTACAAAAACCTACACTTCTATCTGTTGCAATTGTCCTGTAAAGTTTACATAGAGGAGCCAGTGCAGCAGTACCCACATGACCCACCCACAAGAAGCAGCCCTGTAGATGTCCTTATCCTCAAAATGTAGCACTCTTGAGATAACCGTCCTGCAAAAGACAAAGCATGTACTTAACGTAATGCATTGTGACAGTGCAATGAGGTATTCATTTACTTAAAACCTGTGTTATTTTTGCAGGATTTGGTGAAGCCTGCTGCTGATGTACTCACCACCACTGACCTGGCCTTTAGGTTATCTTATTGACTGCATATAATATTTTCTATTGCATAAATTTAGCTTCAAAGCTTTAAAGCAGCCATTTTAAAAAATCTCCATAAATCAAAAGCCAGTTGATACCAAAGGAAATGTTAAGGCTTTGAAAGGACAACTCTTCCAGCTATTTCATTTTAGTTTTTTAGTTCTGAAGCAAAAATATTCTAGCACTTACTATCTTACATATTTTAGAGCATTTTCATGTGCTCATAGCACTCAGTTGCATGCATTGCTAATGCTGCAATTCAGCCCAAACTGCTATTTTGGCATTAAATTAACTATTTCTACAGTCTGTAATTTGTCAGTTAAAAATTCATATAAAAAGAAAATGTGACTATTTGGAAAGAAAATCTTTCAAAAATATCCTCACTAAAAAAAGAAGCCTGTAATAACAAACACTGCTGTTCCAATGAGCAGCTTTGGTATATGTGGAGGCAAATAAGTTTTCTGTTTTGATTCTGCAAAAATTTTGCTGCAATGTTGGCTGTGGTTGTGCAGGCAGCCCATGCCAGCTGTCAGGTATCCTTTGAGGGACCTGCTTAAAGGAACAAACTGGGCTGCCTGATTTAAACTGAAGATTACAGCAATGACAATTAATTCATCAGACACATTGGAAAATGTCAGATGTGGATAAAACCACATTACCACATTCTACTGGGGAGAGGTATATTTCAATATAACTCCATGTCTGAACGCCTGGAAGTTTGGCTGTTACATCCACGACTAGTGTGCTGGGTTATTTCTGTGTTATCGGTACTGTTGGCTCAGTGTTCTTGCTGCTTTTTATCTCATGTGAAAACGCAGACCACTCTACTTTCCATCCTTCCCACCCACAGACATAGATGAATGTCGCTATGGCTACTGCCAGCAGCTGTGTGCCAACGTGCCTGGCTCCTACTCCTGTACGTGCAACCCGGGCTTCACCCTTAATGACGACGGGAGGTCGTGCCAAGGTACGTGTATGGTAAACCATGGCTGAAATCTTTGGTCCCTCCTCAGCCACACCCTTAAAACTTGCCTGGTTTTTAGAGCACAAGTAACCTTCCCAGCATTGCTTTTGAAAATGTTCACAGGTTTGTCAGGCAGATATTTCTGTAGTTTCACAGTACCTTGAAGGGGTTCAGGTGTAACATGACCGGTGTATCAGGAGAAATATGCACAGAGGCCCAAACCTTAATTCACTCAATTCAGTGGAATTACCAAGTGTTCAGGCACTGAGTTTACTATTAAAATCTGAGGTTGTGTGACCCAGCTGGGACAGGAAACCTTTGTCAGGTCAGTAAATCAGAGTCTCCCAAGATCCAGGCTGGAGTGCTAAGCATTAGACCACCTTTTGCTGTGATGTGCTACCTCAAAGTCAACACAACCTCTTCACAGTCTCCTAGCAAAGCAGCAAGCATCTTCCCACATGCTGCAGGAGAAGGTCTGTGCTAATGATGCCCAGAAGTTGTGTATGTCCTACAAGGCAAAAAATATTGCTTTTGCCTTAGCCTGATGTTTCCATAAGGACCCCTCATCATTGCATTATCTTTCTCAGGAAAATCCTGCTGCATTTTTTCTCAGGTCTGTTACAACAATATTGGTTCAGTGGTTTTCAAATTGCAGGATAAGGACGAAACATTTGTACCAAAAATTTAATCCCCATCTTCCATGTTATTTTTTAATTGAAGATATTCGCAAAATGCTTCACTTCCACACATGTTGTGTTTCCAACATCCTATTCCCAGGCATCAACCTGAATCCAAATAAACAACACTGGCTCGGTTATATTTTTTCAGAACAGATCGTTCTTACTGTACAGCTAATCTCTTTGAAATGCTCTGCAGTAAAACCAATGAAAATGAAGTTTGGGGAGAAGTCACTGATGAATTTGGCATTGGTTTCCCATAGATGTGAATGAATGTACAAGTGAAAACCCTTGCACTCAGACCTGCGTCAACACCTACGGCTCTTTTCTCTGCCGCTGTGAACCTGGCTATGAACTGGAAGCTGATGGAGTTAACTGCAGTGGTAACTGTCTTATTTACTGTTTTGGTTTCTTTAATTCTATTACGTTCACTTTTTCAAAGGTATGGCTTTATACATATTTTTTAAAAATTTTTTTGCCTTGGTCCATGGTTGCATTAGGATAGCTACAAATCATATGATCTTCTTTCCAGCTAAAGCACTCAGCAAATACCCAGAAAAGCTCAGTGGAGGAGGGCCACAAATTGTTTTAAAGAAATAAGCTAAATATTCTAAAGCTCCAAGGTAACAGCAAAACATAAGAAAGCACTTTGTAATGCTGAACAGGAAGCTTTATTAGAGCAAGTAGAGATAGTCCTAGAACATTCTTCCATGATTAAAGAAATATTTTATATAAAGCACTTTTCCATTCGTCTGTTGAATGCATGTATTTCTCCTGCTCTTAATGACTGCTCACTTCTGCCTAAATCTTTCCCCAGTTTCCCCTGTATGGCTCTGGCTTCATTTCAGAAACAATATGATTTCTTAGTACAGTTATTGCTGACCTGTTCAGCACACAGCAGAATAAATTGTGCTTATGTCACTGTAATTATTCCTCTCTGGTTTTTGTTTTAATTTTATTATTTTATTTTGATTGAAGGCAAAACTTATTTCTTTGCTTATTGTTCCATCAGCCTGATAAAATTAGAGAATTCAGCCAATATTTCTTGGACAGAAAATGCACTGGAAAATACTTGAGTTTTAATTTACAGTAAACAGATGTAACATGCTGTTTCTGAGAGAGAAGACATGTGAGATGCAGTGTACATGATTAGTGTTTCCCAAGATATTTTTCCTGCAAATCTCCTTGTTATCAGGGAAAGAATAAATATTAAATATCTAAAGAGTCTTATAAATTAAACATTTAGACTGCAACATCTAACTTAGTGTTCTGCTTTCTGATGGATTTTCTTCTTCTAAGTTAGACTCCTGAATGTTTTTTATGTGTTCACCTCCTGAGCTACCTGGGGATCTGAACCAGATAAGTTCATTGCAATGCCCAATAAGGTGGTGCTTGAGCCTCATCCATGTCTGAGAGCTAAGCTAGCAAAAGGGTCTTTCCACCATCCAGATATAGAGCAGAAAATCTTTTCCTGACAATCTTGTGCAAGAAAATGTTTGACAAAGCATGTCAAGTTTCTCTGGATGAGCTTCTTCCACTTCACAGCAATCACTACACATCTGAGGCTCACAAAGGGAATGCCTGGTTAGGAGGACACTCTTACGAGACATGCAGGGTTCAGATGGGAGGCATTCTTGCCCCAATTCAAGGAGAGAGGCAGAGATTTCAACCTGGCTTTCCCAACATCATCAATGTTTTCTAATCATAGAGGTCTTCCAAGTGCATTAGATGTGCTCTGAAATGACAACCATCCTGTTGTCCCACATAGTCAGCAGAATGCCAGGAGTGTTTAGGAACACAGTGGGCTCAACCACAGACATGTAGGACTCTAGGGACTTTAAAGTCCCTCAGCACCTGACAGCAGTCAAGCACCAGTTATACAAATCCAATATGCTGGAGGTCTGGGCTAGGATGCCAGAGGGTGACTGACATCTCAGTCACTTCATGGAGTCAGCCCTCAGTCCATGTCTTTTCAGGAAAGTGTTTATTTCAGTGAATTCACTGGGGAAACTCACACAATTACAGGACTGTGTAGGTGTAGAGTTCCTTTCATCTCCCTTTTGATAATCTGATTTCAGCCCTAAGGCCACTTGGATGTATTTGGACTTCAAATACTTTCCAATCCATCTGCGCAAAACACCAGAAGTGGATAAATGGACTGAGCCCAATTTAGAAGAAAGGGAAATTCGGTCTGAAGAGTAAAAGTAATTTGCCTAGGAGAGTCAACATGCCAGAGCTGGGAATAAGAACTTGGGAGTTCCTGGCTGGGGCTCTGGCCTTTGTTTCTTTCTTCCCCTGAACGGGGAAATAAGGAAATGATTAGTGGCAGCCTCCCTCAGCCTAGTGCCTTTGCATGTGTTTTCCCCTCAGTCAGCCATGCCTCCACATGCAGCTCTGAAGTTCATCTTTCTCACTTGAGCACAGTTGTGCAGACTGACACGACTGGTCAATTCACGAGTGCAAGGGGGAAAGAGCACAGTTTTGGCTTTCAAGCAGATATTTGACAGACTGCCTAACTTCCTGGGTATCTGGGAGAGGGCTGGGCCTTCCAGTATGTCTGACCGAGTCTGGGATGTGCTCTTGTAGTCTTGCTGGAATGACTTGGATGTAACTGACTAGAGGCTAAGAAACATGAAACAGACAGGGCTGAATGCAGGAGTTCTGCTGGAACCCATGTGGCCCTGGGAAAGTGAAGTTTGGTCTCCAAAAAAAAAAGGGAAAAAAAAATAGAAAGGAAAAGAAAAAGAAAACTACTGCCAAGTCTTTCCTTTTAAATTACAGTTGAAGCTTTGTTGTCAGAATATCTCTGTCTCTGACGTAAAACAGAAAAGAAAACATGGCCAACTGGTGACAGGTATTAGAAAAGAAAAATGAATAAATAGAAGCCATACATTGTGTTCAGCAGCAGCTCTTGTTTCCTTAGGAAAAAGGTTTTTAACCAAGAACTTGTTGTATAGCATTTTGTCAGGTTGCTGCAGAGTTCTAGGGAGCTGGAGAGTGCCAGCCTCCAGCTGAGGTAATGGGCAGGTAGTCTAGATGGCCACCTACCTGCAGGACTGCTCTTTTGACACTAAACTTTGTTTTGCCACTGCAGACATGGACGAATGCAGCTTCTCAGAGTTCCTCTGCCAGCACGAATGTGTGAACGGGCCTGGTTCCTACTACTGTACCTGTCCTTCGGGCTATAACTTGCTTGACGACAGTAGAAGTTGCCAAGGTAACATTCCTGCACTGATTAAAACCCCCCGGGACTAGATAATAGATCCTGTGTCTAGAAAGAGGTTTTCAAGAATTGAGATGCTTGGTCTTGGCATTGCACAGTGAAATACTTGTAGGGGCCAATTATGCAATTCTGGTAAGAATGTTATCATGTGAATATTCCTGCTGAGGTGAATTGGTGTGTTGTTTTAAGTAAGACTTTAATGGCTGGGAAACAGCTACACAGGAAAGACCTCAAATGCTCTCCCCTCTGCTACACATGTCTACTTTTCCCATTCTCTAAGGTCAGAGAGTTTGAGCGGCCAATTCCTTTCCTTTCCTTTTTTTTTATTTTTCCTTTCTTCCCAGCATTTAGCATGTGGGAGCACTCTAATAAGCAAAAATCAATGGAGTAAAACTGATCTTAAAAGAGGGGACAGTTATAGAAAGGCCACTTCTCACAGTGCAAGAGTTTTATGAATTTTAGGGTAATTCTCTAAGATGAAAACCAGTTTGTAGGAGTGGTGTCTTGTACATATTTCCCTGCTTCAGCCATTCTCTCATTCCTTGTGGTTTAGATATCAATGAATGTGAAATAAGAAACTTCACCTGCACTTCACAGCAAACATGCTTCAATATCCCAGGAGAATATAAATGTTTAGACCCAGTACGATGCGAGGAGCCTTATCTCCAGATTAATGAGAAGTAAGTAACATATCCGCAGCCACAAAAGCAAATTCTATCTGTGAGAGTTGTATCGAAAGTAAACCAAATAAGCTACAATTTTACAACACAGCCATGAAGTCTGTCTAAAGCTATACATACATGCTATTGCTACATTTATCACTGGGAAGCTTTATAAAAATAATAAATTGCAGTTCCTTACCAGGTCACCAGGTGTGATGTTATATATGATCTGATCTGATCTGATATCATACTCAGATGTATGTGAAGTTAGACTGGAAAAACAGATATCGGTTAGCTGAGAAAACAGCGAGGCTTGTGATGTAATAAGAGATTTACTTACATTACTAACTGACTTCACATATGCTCAAATGCAGCCTGTTTATTATTAGGAATATTTTCTGCAAATGGTAACTAGTTTATGCCTGGGAAGTACTTTAAAATATTAGATGATAGTTAGAGGAGGATACAAATAGTTTCTTGTTGCTTAAAAGTTAAAAGTTCTGAATAGTTCACAGACAGATCCGCCTTGCCCAGAAATTGGGTATGTCCGGATGGGACTGTTAGCACTGTTACTGTCTCAACTGAGAATCATTTGAGCAAGCAAACAATAAACCCTACATTTCTAGAAATAGCCTGTTTCTTTTACATTTTTGTATTTATTTGCTGGGGCTCAAAATATTTCAGTTCCAGACAGATCTCGATATACTGCAGTCCACATTATTTCATACACAGTGTTTGCACTAAACCCAATAGCTGGAATTGCTTGGTAGCCTAATATGTTTTATAGAAAGGCAAGAGATTAATAATTAGCTTCTTTCCTTGAGAATTTATTAATGTATTTACATTACTTTGTTTACTAGGGCAGCTGAAGAGTGAACACATAGTGTTTGCCTAATTCTGTGTTTTCCTACCTTGGTGATAGAGTCTTAAACTGGAATTTGAAACAGCTGAATCCTCTGCATCTAAATTCCCCAGAGCCCAACTACAGAGTCCTTGCAGAGCAGCTTGCACCAGAACTCTTGATCTCTGAGCTTTGTGCCTAGTAGCTTTGACTCATGTCAGGATGGGACTGCACTTAATTTGTGACATATGTCTAGAACTGGTCAGTATAAAAGCTAAGAATTCCTTGCATCTGTGTTTTCTGTGGAAAGAATTGGTGTTCGTAGTGCCAAGAGCCTCTTGATGGGGGACATATCAGATGCACTGACTGAAATTGATGTCAGTAGTGGAGGTTATAGAAAAAATAGTCAAAAAGACCCTTGCACAGTCAATTCCTCCAGTATGGCTTTTATAAAGGGAAAAACAACTGCCTTACAACTTTCTTAGAGTTCTCTGAAGAAATCAGCAGCATGTGGCTAGGGCACATGGACAGATGCAGTCTGTTTGCATTTCCAAAGGCTTCTGAAAAGACCCTCACATAGTTATTATGGAAATTAAGCAGTCTTAAATAACAAAGAAAAGTCCCTGGAACAGAAGAATAAGAGGCTGAAAGATAAAAATGAAACAGAGGAAGTATTAAATTGTCAACTTTACCACTGAAGTTCTGCAGAGGTCTGAGCTGGACCTACTTGGTCCATCATAAGCAACCTGGGAAAAAGAATAAGCCATGAGATGGGCAAAGTCTGAAACACTATCTGAAGACAGTAGATATAAGAGTGGGTAGAAAAATATTGCAGAATAAGCCTCAATGACTGTGCAATAAAAATGGCAGAAGAATTTCAGTGTAGATTAATTTAAAGTAAAAAGAAAATACCAAATTCACTAATTAAATAAGGGCTGATTTGATCATAATCCATGCAAACTGAGATTTGGGAGTTCTTTCTGGTTCCATGATCTGCAGTACTCACTAGAGGTCAGAAATGCAATCTGAATTTTAAGTGTTAATAGGTAGAGAATATCCTTGGAGCATATGCTACTGTGTACCACATCTTTAAGACTGTGCAGTTCCTTCCCCTCCTGTCAAAAGAAATATAACTGGATGAAGACTCATAAGAAGCAATGAGGATGATCAAAAGTACAGAATAGCTTCCTTGTGAAGAACAGACAAGGTAGAGCACTTCAGCCATGACCAGGGTCAAATATGAAGCCCTGAGATGGGTGAGGAGGATGAGCAGGGATTGACTAGCTGCTCTCCTTTCAGTAGGACAGCTGGGAACATCAGATAAAGTCAGAAAGAGGCCAAGCAAAGAGAGATGAAAAGGGCTGTGGAGCTCCTGGCCACAGTGGGCTGTGGATGCCAAACATTCATGTGGGAAGCTGGAAAAGCTGAAGGATAAGAAATGCATTAATAGCTGATGAATACAAAGAAGAAATTATTTTTTCAAGGACTCCCTGAGTCACAAAAAATTAGAGACTGGTGGTGGAAGTGTCGTATGCTTGGCTTGCTGTCCTCTTCTTCCTTAAGGCTCTGCATTTGATGTTAGAGCTTTGGTTTGATTCAGGATGTCTACTGTATGTTCTCATGTAGTATACAAAATATGGTGAAACAAAATTCACTACCATTTATGTAGTACTATGAGTGAAATGATGTAATAATATTTTGGGGACAGTTTAAATTACTATCAGAACAAACATGTACCAAGTATTGTACACCTGCAGGGCTGCTTCAAAGAAAGTCCACATTTTTGAGTAATCTAAGGAGAATGCCAAGGTATTTTGCCCAAGAAGACAAGGGTTAGGCAGGATTTAGGCCACAACAGCAACACAGAGAATGCTAAAAGTGAGAAAATTCATTACAAGTTTCATTGATTCTTTTAGCTGGTCAACATTATTATTTGTTTATTTCTTTGTGCACCTATATTAGCATGTAAAGAATCAAACATTACAGCAATTTGTAACCCCTGATGACAATTCTGTCTCTGACAATCAGCCGCTGCATGTGTCCAGCTGAAAACCCTGGGTGCAGAGATCAGCCCTTCACCATCCTGTACAGAGTGATGGATATGGTGTCTGGGAGGTCTGTGCCTTCAGACATTTTTCAGATGCAAGCAACAACTCGCTACCCTGGAGCCTATTACATCTTCCAAATCAAATCAGGGAACGAGGGCAGGGAATTCTACATGCGGGTAAGTCTAGTGCTAACTGGGGGAAAACATGGAGTATCTTATTAGCTGAATGTCCTGATAGCATAACTGAGCTCTTCATGACTATCACTTAAACCTTCAGTATGAGGCATTTTTTACATACAGACATGCAGAACAGTGTGCTGATCTGCAGGAACTCCTGGATTTCTCAGGAGAGCAAACATGCTTCTCCTATGAGACAGTAGGTTTAGGAAAGCCCAGAGCTGTACCCATGTCTAAAAATAGCTCAGATCTCCCAAGCTCTAGAGAAACTATTGTGCCAAACTGTTTTTTATTTGATGGACAATCAACAATTGTCACCAAAAGATTCAATGATTCTTGTCTGTTTTATTAAACTCTTCACTGGAAATTGAAAAACATAAAAACATAAAAACAAAACAAAACAAAACAAAAAACCAAAAACAAAACAAAACAAAAAAAAAAGAAAAAAGAAAAAAACCACCCTTTTATGCCAACAATTGACTTTCTGAGTTCTTTGCTTTCATTTGTTATGAATTTTTTTCATTGAGTACACACATTTTATGTAGACACTGTTAGAGGAAATTTAATTATCTAGGGTTTTTTAACTTGTTTTCCTCAGAAGATCTCTTTGTTCCCCAGTCATCTTTGCCACACCACTGACCTACAGAAATTACAGGGGTGTCTGCAGAGAATGGGGCACATCCACAAGGGACAGTGACACTCAGGAGGTTGATTTTCAGCCCCAGACAAAACCTGTCTCTGACATTTGCATTAAGTCCTGTTCTGTGGCTGCTGAAGGTTCCCATCCCTCACGGACATGGGTAGTGGGATAGATTCCAGGACATATTTCTCACAAGAACCTCAGATTCCCACTGTAAGGAAAGGAAAATGTTTCAAAATCCTGAATTGACCAGTGGTCCTGCTACAATCATTTACATCTCACAAGAGCTTTCCTGTTGCAAAGTCATTACTGATCCCACTGACCTTTTCCCCACACCTGGGCCGATCTTGCAGATGCTGAGGCCCCAGCACTCACCCCCATTGCCTGAGCCTTCTGTTCCAGTGATTTACCACTCAGCCATTCCCTGGGCAGTGGAAAAGCATGGCCAGGTGGGAGGGACATTGTGCCCTTGCTGAGGCACCAGGACCCAGCCTGGCACAGACCAGGCAACGTGCCCAACACCTCCTCATGGCTACGTCAGCCTTCTCTGATCAAAGGTAACAAACATTCAGTTTTGAGGTAAAACTGGACAGGTAAAACAGGACCCACTATGTCTATGTAAGTTCCTGATGAAAAACAAACTGCAGTTGGTTTTAACATCAGCAGCTCTGTTTTGTAAATGCACATAATCCACTGTTCTGGTCAGATATTGCAAAGGTCTGGTTACATTTAATAAAGGACTGGTTTTCTGAAGTGCCATTGCATACTGAAAGCTCTCTTTGGAGGGTAAGGTTTGTGTCATTAACATACACTATGTTCCACAAACCCAGACCCCATTCACATGGGAATACCTGTTCTCCAGGTTCTGTTAACAAAACCCCTTCTGGATGTCCCCTGCTTCACAGTAACACTGTCCTTTACATCAAACTAAGGAATACCTCAACCAACCAACCAGTTATCATAACTTGTTTATACCCTAAATCCATGTTTTCATCTTTTTTCTTTTTTAGGCAATAGCAAGTGTCTATGTTCAATAGCTGCTTTAATGTGCAGGGCTCCCAAAGGCTTTACAAACTGTAGAAGGTGATAGTTCCCACTGAAAAGAAGCCAAATGCTGAAATGAAACTCTGTTCCATCAGTTTGAAACCATCAGCAGTGGTTTCAAACAATGAGACAGAAAACACCTATTTTGGCAGCTTGAAGACTGTAGTGAGACTGTAGTTTTGGAGACCTAGTTTTGGCAATCTCACTTGCTTTCTCTTGTTTTCTGCACAGCAAACAGGACCAATCAGTGCTACCCTGGTGATGACCCGCCCCGTGAAGGGGCCCCGTACTATTGAGCTGGACTTGGAAATGATCACCGTTAACACTGTCATCAACTTCAGAGGGAGCTCTGTTATCCGGCTGAGGATATTCGTGTCACAGTACTCCTTCTAAACCTCGAGTCTGTGCCCTGGAAACATTAAGTCAAAAGAGACAGTTCCTCCTCTGCAGAACTCTCTCCTCCAAAGCCAGTACCTATAGCAGCTCCAGACCAAATCACTATTTCCAAAGACCTGGTGACCTCTGCCTGTCTGAGCTGGGAGGCCTCTTCATGCACAGTCCCGACCAGGATGCAAACAGCTGAAGATCCCATATGTTTCTCTATGTGGTCGTGTATTTTAAGGACTCTTCTTCTCACTGTAAACACTTCTAGGGCATGAGTCTATGTGAAAGACTGTGAACCTTTTTAGCTCCAATGCTGCTTAGCAGAAACCACCAAAAAAACTGAGGAAAAAGCTGGCTTTTGCAATCTTGCCTTTTTAAATTTTTTTTTCATTATAAATGAAAAGCAGACAAACAAGCAGAAACAGAAACAAAAAACCCCATCTATTGAAACAAGGGACCTCAGAAGTCCTAATTTGCATTCCCAATTATCTCTGGAATTATCAGTCAGGCACTTTGTTTCAATTCACCCTGCATTTGTCTTAGTTTCACTTGGTTTTTTCATTCTATTTTATAGCTAAAATTCATTGTAAATTCATTCCAAAACCCATGTTGTACTATGTAATCTTTTGCTCTCTGACAAAGTGTCACATGTTTGGGTTCCTTTCTGTATTAAATCTTTCTGTATAACAGAGTTCATAGAAATCTATCACTGGATGGTGTGTTTTACAACATTTAGGATTTTATGCTTATTTACACTCAACATCTTTGACACAGGCCTCCACTGCCAGAATAGTGTCCAGCATAAGTAGGGACTTTAGAGCAGGTAAGAATCAGAATCTTATTTTTCCCTGTTTTCCTGAGTGTGATGGTTGCAAACAATTTGTAATGACCACAAGGTAGTAATACTAACTCTGTAGTTATGGCTGTAATTAATCTCCTTTTCAAAGACCACTCAGGTCAGACCTGTCCAAGTTCCTTCAGAAAGTATAAATTGTTTTTTTCACTTGCAATCTCTCTCCTACACTTCTAACATGGGGGAAAATAGCTGAAAAGGACTAAGACCAGTCTTATTCATGCAAAGGAGACTGGACTATGCCAGTACCCCAATCTCAAACAATGGGATCCCACAGTTTCCATGGGCATTGTCTTCTCAGGTATAACTGCTGTAACCAATAGAAAGTTTATTCTAAAGTCTAATCTGAATCTCCATTGTAATCTGTTGCTTTTTAGCCTACTTCCAGTAGAAATTGAGAACAGTTTATCTTCCCCTTTGCAGCAGTCTAACGTGTCTGAACACTGTTGTCATGTCTCCCCTCAGACTGTTCTTCTCCAGTCTAAACAAACCCAATTCTTTTAGTCTTTCCTCATACATCACATTTTCTGGACCTTTGATCATTCTTGTTGCTCTCATCTGGATTCTGTCCAGTTGGTTCACATCTTTTTTTGAAGCACAGTGCCCAAAATTGTGACAAGTATTCCAGCTGAGGCCTCTCAGTGCTAAGCTAAATCTATATATATATTTAATAGTTTGAAAAAAAAAATTAAAATTGTATAGTTGGAAGGTATAATGTGTGTTGAAGCCACTGGCACTTTGGTCTTTTCTTTTAATAGGGATGAGGCTTTATATGCCTTGTTCTTAAATTTGTCTGAAACAAGCTGTTCTGCTTTGTTTTTTCTTTACTGGCTTATTGGCTCTCTAGCAATGCTAGGACAGGAAGGATAACCTTTGCTTTGTCTTTTGAGAACTGGAAGTGCCCAGTGCTACTTGGGAGAAGGAGTTTACAAAGATTATAATGTGAGCAACTAGGAGCAGAGTAGCAATGTGAGGTCTTTATTAAAGTGGAGTATTAAACGGGAGAATGCAGACTTGGAAAGTTATTGCAACACAGACTGTATGACACAATCAGAAAACTGACTCTTGTTCCTAGTAAGCTTTGTGAAGTAGTAGAGACTCTGCTCTTTTTCCTTGTACTGAGCTTGAAGAAAGACTTGATGCTCTCAACAATGAGACACTGAGTTTAGCAGCTTCCGTTTCTTAATGGTTTAAAGGTTTTCTGTCTGCTGCTACAACATCCCAGGATGCTGTGGCTCAGAGCTCTGTCCTTTATTGTAAAAACAAAAAGGCTGGAGACTGACTCCAGGGTTTAGTGAGCCAAGTTGAAGGCAGAAAGCCAATGAGTTTTATGAGGAGCTGACTCGGAGGAGATAAATGCAGAGGAAATGGGCAGAGAAATATCAGAAACAAGAATTTGTTTCCTGAGTGTATCATGGCTCACCAAGTACCACAGTCTTGGAGGGAAAATAGAGATGATCAGGAAGGAAGAATGGTAATTTATAACCATGGGACTAAAAGGGCCCCTGTTCCAGATGATGGAAATAAAACATGGGAAACATGCAGACTCTGGTGTATCAGAGAGCAGCCGAGGGGCAGGCAGGGTCTTGCACTGAAGGTGTCCAACTCTTAAAATGCTGACAGCTTTCCCAGTGCTTAAAATCCCCTCTTCCCCTCTTTTTGTGCCCCTGTGTTATGGCTTCTTCATGCCCAGTTGAGGAGTCCTCTCTTCCTGCCACCACATCCCCTCCTGGAGTGGAAGTGCACCCTTAGACATCAGACGGTTTGTCACTTCTGCCCTGTTCTCCCATGGCCCCCACATACCAACCTGATTTAACCCTAATTTAGAAACATCAAAACCCAGAGGAATTCCATAACAAAACACTTTGTTAAAAGAGTAAAGCTTGAGTGCTTGGTTTTAGCAGGGTCCAGCAAATACTCATAAAACAATATTACACTTTCTATATAAACATTCTGCGCCTTAAAAAAAAGTGAAAAGTCTGGAAACAAAGGAATTCAGCCACTTCTCAACCACCATAACATCTTTCATCACTCACTATCACTCCAGCCAACTTAAACTTTGCCAAAATATATGCCAATCTCAAAATAATAAATTACTAGCAGTTTATAACATCTAAACTCTCTATTTCCTAGTCAGGGGTCTGTTTTCAATAGACCATTGCAGACTCAAGTATTACGGCAATTCTCACCAAATAAAAAAAGAAGACTGTGCATGTCAGGTTTTTACAGCATGAAAGTTAAAAATGTAAACATGCAACTGCTGCATATATTCATGTCCTTCTTTGAGGCCAGAACTCCTCAAAAGCAGACAGAAATCCAGGTCTGCTCAGAAAACAATTCTTTATTCTAACCCACTGCCGATGATTTTCCAACATGAAGAGTTTTGCCATATGGTTAATGGCCAGTACTCTGACAAACACCAACAAAGGGCACAGACCCTGGTCTGGGTCTGTGTGGCTTCTCTCCGGCTCTGCTTGCTCAGGCTGGCAGAGCTGTTCCCTTGCCAAGCAGGGAAGGGACAGCTCTTTGCCCCTGCTGCCTGTCAGCTGTCATGTCTATTTGAAGAGAGGTCCTCAGCAGAAAAACTGCCCTCCACTATGTGTTTGTACAGCACCTATTGCCAGAGCAATAATTGGAGTAAAGGTAAAAGAAAGCAGATATGGCAGTAATCTTTGATAGAGACCATAATAATTGGGAAGGAGAAGCTATTCTGATAAATGAACAAATTGAGTCATGCTAGTTGGGTTAGGCATCAGAAGGAGTAGAATGGGTTCTACCACCTGTCTTATTTGACTTTGAGATATTTTTAGGGAATTGACTTTTTTGACACAGACAACAAAATGTTATTTCACCCAAGAGTTTCCTGGATCCCACAGAATCGCTTCTCAACAGGTGATTTTCTCTGACTACCATAACTTTGTTAAAAATAACCCCACTTCTTTTGAGAACCTGGTCACCCACCATCACTGTGTGTACTGTCCAGAGCCATTCATACAAGCTCTCTCCTCTTCAGTTAGGGGCCTGTATTCATAATTACCTTTTTTTTTTTGACTTAGCCTTCAGAAAAGCCAACTTTCATTGTCTCATTAACAAGCAGAACTTGCATAATAATTTTTCTCTGTCTAGAGCTGGCAGAACAATATAATCAGTTTGTGGTCATGCAAGTTCTCCAGTCTGGCTTATTCACAGAATATGCTACTGAATATCTTCCACAGCATGTAGCTGTATTAGAGCACAATGAAAATGTCATAACATAAAGATGTTAAAAAAAAAAAGGAATAAAAGTATGCCCTAATGTTATTCATTCCTGACAGGCATTATTGTCAAAATAAATCTCTATCTTGGATGGACAAAACCCTCATCCAGTGTTCATCTGCATGACTGATGCTTTTCAACGAAAAGATAACAAGTGCCCTTAGAATCTTCCCTGTGTATGTGTAAAGCACTGCACACATCTCTGTATACAAGAGAATTTACAGGAGTGGTAGTGTGGCTCTGCATTTGGAAGTCAAAGAGCTGTAAGACAACACAGCACAAGCAAATTCTGTTTCCCTACCTGACACAAGTACAGACAAGTGATTTACACCTGTTACATTTTGTTGTTTTAAGTCTTTGAACCACTTTTGAATAGCTCAACCCCAAAGCAGGTGCCATGCATGAAGAGTGAGGGTGATGGCCATAACTAAGCTTTTGGAGATTCTGCAGAAAGCCTGACTTATAAAGGTGACGTGCTGAAGTGTCAGTGCCACAGGGAGTGTAATGGTCAGAGGTGTTTGTGTGGGGATGTCAGTGATAGCTGACTGCTATCTGCACCTGCTCCTTTCCTTACCTGTTTCAGTGCAGAGTGTAGTTTTAACTGTGCACATTAGCTGTGGAAATCTCACCTATACCCATTCTTAGCTCAAACTTCTGAGATCCCACTAGTGGTTTGCAAACTGATCTCCCTGGGTAACTCAACTAATACTGGTGAAGCCACACGAGGGAGGGTTTGGGTGCAACTTCTACACCAGGAAGTAAATAATGGTGCAGTAACTTCAGTGTAAGAATTGAGGAATGTATCTGAGTAGGGAAGGGGTCTATAGGAAACACTACAGCAATCAAGAACTGAAATATTCAGCCTCTTTCAATTCTTTTTCCCATATCTCAGAGGTCACTCATTTTCCCTTTGTGGTTTGTCCTGGACAAATGATCTCATTATAGTCATGCACTGCAAGCACATGATGAGTGAACTCCACTTCTGCTCTGGCACTACTTAACACTTGCTTTTTGAAGATCAGTTGTAGGCTATTGGTCTTTTCTAGGGCCTGACTGACCTCCATTGCTCTTCTCATATCCAGTCCAGACCCATTCTTTTCCCATCATGTTCTTCTGCATCCGCCACCTGTGCAAGCTTTTCATGTGTTTCACTGGAGATGTAGGCACTGCCATGTTCTAAGCACTCTTACAGCAAAGTATTATGAGCGGCTGAAGGGATTGCCCAGCCCGCTCGTAGAGCCTGGCTTCATGAATAGGATTTTAAAAAGCCCACAACTCCTCACTTTTGAAGGTGAAAGATGCTCTTCTAGGTCCTAATTTTCTCTGGGAATGGTATCTGTTATCATGTTGGCTTGAGAGTCTCAGGGTTTTTTAAGAAGTCTGATAAGAACATGCTTATGCAATACATCCTTAGGCCTTACAAACCTTGGATGAGGTTTTTCCAATTTGCAAACAGAATATGTGGCCCAAGTCAGAGAGAGCTCAATGTGATCATCACTATGCTAAAGTGAGTGATCACTAAACACCTCACCTCAGGTCTGGATTTAGGTCAGTTTTATTTTAAGTCTCAAATCTCAGTGTCAGTGGTATAAATGTAAGCAGATACGTATTATTTTTAGAGTAGAGCCGAAAGCTTCTTTCCTGTAAATAAATAATAGTATGATTGCAGTATCTCTTTCTTTGTGAGCACTATCTTCGGGTTCTTTGGGGTTTCCTGAGATAACCTTTAACATTTCAAAATTTCTTCTGGTATTTCAAGACATCCATTGATATGTTTCCATGAATGATTCCTCACTCCTGCTCTTCAAAGGCCGTCCTAGGCACTAGATTCTGTTTTGTTAAAACATGAAGCTACACCCAAGCCTGTGCACAGTCACATTATTTATAGGAATTGTTCCTCTCTGCAACCTCTGAGGGATTATGTTGACTTCCTTGAGTTTCTGCAGTGTTCCATGCATGTGTTTGTCCAGATTGGGACCTTAGTCTGGAGGTTGTTCATCAGCAACTGTCTGCACATGCTCTCCAACCAACATGTGAAACCATAGCTACAAAGGTTAGTATTTGACACAAATCTTCAAAGAATGGTGTTTCTTGTCTGCCTACACATAATGCAAACAAATTTCAAAACCCCAGAACTAGAGTTTCCCAGTTTCATGAGAAATTCCTGTTTTTCAAAAACATTTTGGTCTGTAAACTTGCTTTGTAGATTATGTGAAATGCAAACAAAAAGGAAGAAGGTCTGCCAAGATTACACAGATTTGTTATTAAAATCAGTATCCCCAAGAATACTGGAATATAATTCATCATTCAAAAATATTCCTTTGGACCCTGACATCTGATGCCGTTCAAGTAGGGCAGGGGGACAGAAAAACTGACTGCTCCCAAAACAACAGCAGCTGCTCAACGGAGATCCCTGGGCTCCTACAGTGACCAGAAACCCCTGCTAGCCAAAGTCTACACACC
>VXBB01017856.1:290-88950 GCA_013399915.1 Illadopsis cleaveri | reverse complement strand
GGCGGGGGGTGGGCGAAACGGCAGCATTCATGTGTTTGAATGCAGAATCAGTTGTCAAAAAAATGCTGCCCTGGCCAATTTGTCACCTAATGAGATGCACTGGATACCAGAAACCTCTAAGTACAATTTTAGGTACAGCACATTTAGTACCACTTTACACCAAGAGTTTATCCTGCAGCCAATACAGGTGAAAGGAGGAGGACTCACTGCCCAGCTCAAAGGATGCTGCTTAGTGTTGCTGCTGAAACAGTCATTTCCATAATTCTTACTTGAAGCCTGTCTGGATTAATAAACATGTTATATTTTNATCATGTTGGCTTGAGAGTCTCAGGGTTTTTTAAGAAGTCTGATAAGAACATGCTTATGCAATACATCCTTAGGCCTTACAAACCTTGGATGAGGTTTTTCCAATTTGCAAACAGAATATGTGGCCCAAGTCAGAGAGAGCTCAATGTGATCATCACTATGCTAAAGTGAGTGATCACTAAACACCTCACCTCAGGTCTGGATTTAGGTCAGTTTTATTTTAAGTCTCAAATCTCAGTGTCAGTGGTATAAATGTAAGCAGATACGTATTATTTTTAGAGTAGAGCCGAAAGCTTCTTTCCTGTAAATAAATAATAGTATGATTGCAGTATCTCTTTCTTTGTGAGCACTATCTTCGGGTTCTTTGGGGTTTCCTGAGATAACCTTTAACATTTCAAAATTTCTTCTGGTATTTCAAGACATCCATTGATATGTTTCCATGAATGATTCCTCACTCCTGCTCTTCAAAGGCCGTCCTAGGCACTAGATTCTGTTTTGTTAAAACATGAAGCTACACCCAAGCCTGTGCACAGTCACATTATTTATAGGAATTGTTCCTCTCTGCAACCTCTGAGGGATTATGTTGACTTCCTTGAGTTTCTGCAGTGTTCCATGCATGTGTTTGTCCAGATTGGGACCTTAGTCTGGAGGTTGTTCATCAGCAACTGTCTGCACATGCTCTCCAACCAACATGTGAAACCATAGCTACAAAGGTTAGTATTTGACACAAATCTTCAAAGAATGGTGTTTCTTGTCTGCCTACACATAATGCAAACAAATTTCAAAACCCCAGAACTAGAGTTTCCCAGTTTCATGAGAAATTCCTGTTTTTCAAAAACATTTTGGTCTGTAAACTTGCTTTGTAGATTATGTGAAATGCAAACAAAAAGGAAGAAGGCCTGCCAAGATTACACAGATTTGTTATTAAAATCAGTATCCCCAAGAATACTGGAATATAATTCATCATTCAAAAATATTCCTTTGGACCCTGACATCTGATGCCGTTCAAGTAGGGCAGGGGGACAGAAAAACTGACTGCTCCCAAAACAACAGCAGCTGCTCAACGGAGATCCCTGGGCTCCTACAGTGACCAGAAACCCCTGCTAGCCAAAGTCTACACACCAGGTCAGTGAGGAAGAAACAAAGCTCATAGAGACATAGAACTGAAGGAAAGGTAATTTCACTGACTTCTGAATGATATCAAGTGGAGATTTACATCATAATGTCTATGAAATTTCTCACTGCATTTATACGTCTGTACAAATGGAAAATTTAAAATTACCAAAATTAAAGGGACCAAGCTGTTACCTACCACACACATACTACATGCAGGAAGCTTTAGTGTATCTCTGCCTTTCCTCAGGGTTGTGCTCACTTGGAATTACCCAGTCTGATTTGGTGCAAGTTAACTGGTGTAAGTGACAGCATTTGGTTCAGAGCAGTGTAGTCATACCCACGGATGCAAGAGAATTACAGAGGGATACAATTACAATTGAACCAGAAAGTTAATAAAAAAGAGCTTGCTGATTAGTTAACCTTCAGTGCTTTGGTTATGATGTCATTGACATGGAAAAAATATTGAACCAGAAACACAAAATATTAAAAAGGAGATTATCTCCTTAGAAAGATAAGTCCCCGTGTAGCCTATAAATAGCTCTGAAATGAAGACATCCCAGACAACATCTGTAAAAGGAAGAGTTCATTCCTTGACCTCTAGCATCCTTGTCTCCCACAGCAAGATTAAGCACAGTTGATCCTTATCAGGATACAGACACAATGGCTGTTTGATTGTCGAGCCAAGAAAGACAGAAGGCATGGCCAGAGGCAAGGGGAAGACACACCAAGATAATGTAAAAGTCCTAAAGCATGCTCTCGGTGTGCAGGATCTCTGAGACAGACCTCTCTTGCTGTATGAAGCATTTTAGCTCTGCTTGGGAAATTCTACCAACCANTTTTTTTTTTTTTTTAAAGAATAATTTTGTACTGTAATTTTAAAAGGATAGTTTCAATGTCCCTCATCTTGTCCCTTTAGCCTATAACCACTACTTCATTTCTAGCAGAAAATGAGCTTTTAAGTCTTTTTAAGTCTCTTTAAGTCTCTTTAAGTCTACAGCTCGTGAACAATTTGCATTGAATACACCAATAGGGACTATTTTAAAGTTTTTTAAAAATAAATATGTCACTAACAAAAATTATAATTGAATTTCAGCTTATTTTGATCATTAACTAGTTTAGTGGTGTTCATACAAGATCACTGCAAGTATGCATGACAGAATTATATAACCTTTTAGGAAAGAAAGCAAGGTGAATGAGGATCAGTGACACTGGTACACCTACTGGTCATAAACACTAATAACATACAGGCAGTAGTACAGAAAACTTCAAAGTAAAATACAATTAATTTTCCAGAGGCTAATTTTTTTTCACAGTTTTCATGTTGTACAGTTGCCCATACTTGGAGGTACATGTGTGTATTTTACCTTTATTTTCTGGTGGGGTTTTGTGTGATAAGGCTCAAATTAACATTTTGTGTAATACTACTTTATATGTACTAAGAGCTTGACATATCTGAGGCATTTCTTTCCCCTGCAATTTCACTGAAGGATGGAGCAGGTCACTGCTCCTGAGGGTGGGATGGCTCCCTTGCCCCATTCCCCATCAAGCACCAGTCACGCTTTATCCAGCACATTTGGAGGGTGTACAGGAGGGAGTACAGGCTGCATGCCTTGGAAGTGTTTCCAGAGAATCCCAGGAGATGACATGGTTCAGATAACATTCCCAGGCTGACACGGTGCCATACCCCTCTCCCAGTTGTCCTAGGTCTTTGGAGCCAGTGAAGGCAGGGGTTTGTACAGTGACCATGAAGCTATGGCCAGAATTTGGCTTCCAACTGGCAGAATAAACTTGTTCCATAACAAGTAGTGTTAATATAAGATAATTTAGACTGAGCTGGTTTCCTCATATATAAATCATTAACCAGTAGCCAGTTCTCACTCCCACCTGCACTACGTATCTTATGACTTCAGTGCAACAGAGGCTTTTCCACCCACATGATACCCAATGGCTCATGTCTAATGAGGTTTGAGTTTGCTGCTCGGGTTTGTGTTTTGCAGGCGGAATTCTTATTTCAGCAATTTGCAAAGGCCGCCAAAACTGGCTCTGGTTTGCTTTGGGGAAAGTGAAGGAACTTCTGTCTCACATTCTTATCACTCAAATAACTCGCTGCAAAGTGAGGTAGGTAATACGCCATTCACTGGGCTTGTGGTGATTTACAAGGTACTCAGAAAGCTGATACGCCCTCAAAGGAAGCTGCCGCTCATTTCCAGTGTCACGAGGACACGTCATTTCCCTTCACTGCACTGCAAATGCATTAATTCTGAGTCACATGCTCAAGAAAAATTACACTGGAATGAGCACACACGCAAACTGAAAGAGAAGAGGCCAAGTGTAGGAATGCTGAGCTGCAAAATTTCAAAAGAGGAAAACAACTCTCTAGAACTACTCAAAGAAAATAAGACTTATGGTTCTACAGTCCACTCTGGGGTGCCCTGGTTGAGGTGGCCTAATGAGTGAAGGTAACAAGGGGCTGGTTTTCCACTGAACGTGGTAGAGAATGGACACTTCACAAAACACAGCTACTCTGACTTTGCTGCTGACATACAGCTGAAGTAGCCCAATCCAGGGGTTCCACCTGAGTCACTTTATCCTTCTTTCTCTAGTTGTTTAGAATTTGCTTTTGAGGTTGTTCCTACACATGCTGCCATGTCTGTCTGACATGGCATTGAACATGGGACAGAATAGTGTGATCCCCTCCCCTTTACTGCCCCTTTCACTATGCAAGACCAACTTGTTCTGACAGTGTCCCCCCAGTCAAGGGAGGAGAGCTCGGTGGATAAGGAAATGGTCTCTCCAAAGCTGACTCATGAATGTGGACAAACCTGAAGTGGGTTGTACTTAATCTTCTGTTAGTGCTATCCAGCCAGCTGGTAAAGGACACTGCACTGCTGGAGGGATGGGGTTTTACTGGGCTATAAAACTGACACCCTGCAGGGATTTAACCTCCTGCTGCACTTCCTCAAGGGTAAGCTATGAATTGTATTTCCTTGAGAAGTCCCATGGGCTGTACTTTGTGTACCAGAACTCCTGCTTTCTCCTCCCTTTCTGTTTTTGGTGGCACCAGTTCCTCCTCAGGCCTGTGAGTACTGCTGAATGTTGTTAAACTGTCCTCTGTGTCAGCCTGCACACAACCAAATCAGTGATGGAAAAATTGAGCCTACGTGTTTTTTCCAGGAAGTCAGACAGCAGCTCCCTGTCTCATACAGGTGAACACTTTCTCACGCCAGTAACTCATTAGGACAGCAAGTGTGATCTCAGCTCTTTCACAAGGATGTTTATAGTCTGTGCCACTGTTTATAGTCAGTGCTACTGTAAGGACTGTTCTGAATGGCAGCTGCTTGCTCATCTTTTAACAGCACTTCTGCACTCCTATTTTCACTCCTTCTAGCCTGTTTTATTCCTCCTTTATTGGGCTCTGCCACAGTTCAGTCACCATACCATTCCAAAATCATCATCAAGGCCCCCTAAAATCAGTATTGAAACACATCCTCCATCTGCCTGCTAATGAAAATCCTTCTCACTTATGGGATCACCATGTCAGTTTAAGCAAAGGAACAGCCACAGCTTTGGCTGAGACGTGTTTGGTTAGGTTTTCTAAGATCTTGAAGAACTAATTTAATAAATCCTTGCTTGCTTGTAAGACTGCACCTTCCACCTTCTATAACACTTTTCATTATGTCACTTGGATACAAATGCATGTAGTTTTAATGTGAAGTTAAATCCTGAAGCTGCAGTGAAATAATTAACCCTTCATCCTTGAATTCCTTGCTACCATACAATCTAGTTTTTATAGAGCTAAGAGTTAAAGCAATAGTGACAACTGAAAATACTTGAGGCAAGTGGGTATTTGTTCACCATGGAAAGCCAGCCTCAATCATACATATATAAACTTTTGGGCTTGGGGAGTACAGGTAAATAGTGTAGCAAAGATACTGTGTCCCACAAACAAATATTTGTGCTTATAGTTATTGGTGCTGACTCAGGATTCCTGAAAATAATCTCTCAAGAAAGTACTGCCAAGAATAAATAACCTGCAGTTTTCACTGTTAAACTTCCTGGTAAAACACGGGTTTGTGACACCTGCACCCATCCACTCAGATGTATGATTGAATTGTACCAAGATGTAACCCATTTCAGCCTGTTTGGCAGAGCTGTCTCTCGAGGGCTGTATGTTCTCTCCTCTCTGAATATTTTTGTATGTAACCAAACAGAGGTTAAACATGCAAATCCTCAGGTTTGTGGTGAGAGTGCATCATTACTCCTGCCCTACAATCCCTAGTGATATCAGCAAGGGTTGTGGCTGTTGCACATTTACCTTCCAGTGATTCTGGGTGCAAGGCTGAGGAGCAGCTAGTGCTGCTGCCAGTCCTGCACAGGGAAGGCTGGGAACACGGGCAGCAGGTTGGTTTTCCCTCATTTCCTGCACCTTAAGAGTGCTGTATTCTGGTGTGTTTGCCTGGGCACAGAGCAAAACAACCTGCAGCTGGGTTAAAGTGTTAAAATTAGGGTAGAGCATACTGGTAACTTCTGTTTCTAGTTAAGTCATTTCTTAAATGGCTTTATGTACCTTGCTTCCCCAGAGCGATGTGCCCAAACCTCCAGTTTGGAGGTCAGTGTGTGTTCTCCTTTTGAACTAAGGAAATTTTGATGGAAGAAGAGCATTCCAGCTTCTGTGGGCAACTAGTCACTGGCCTCCGTGGATCTTCTTCCCAGCTCCCTCACTTCAGTGGGGCCAAGAGGTTTTAAACTGCAGTGATTTCTGTAATGGCTTTTTGTCATCATCCCTGTTCAGCAAGGTAAGTGAGATATGCTTTCACCTGAAAATAGACCAAAAAAAAAGTTTTTTACAACTGGAAACAGTAAATTATTTTTGTGCTTCTGGGCCATTTTCTTGATTCAGTCCCTTTCAGAAAGGATCTTTTGTGTGCTGCCCTTGCTCTGTGCACGGGTGACACCTGGCTGGCCTCCTCTTCCCAGGGACAGGAACATCTGCTCATCCTCATGCAGGCCTGTGTCTGCTTTTGGGAGACAGGCCAGCCCTGGGGCTCGGAGCAGACTCTAGAGGGATCATGGTGTGAAAATATAGAGCAGGGCAGCAGCACCTGGCCCTGAGGTCCCAAAAGGAGAGAGGGGAGGAAAGGGCCCAGGCAGGTGTTTGCCCTTTGCTTGCATAGGCAGGGCCCCAGGCCCTGAGCAGGCTGGGAGGGCAGGCCGAGCTGCCTCTTATCCCCTCTTCCACATTGAAAGAGACATTTCTGGGCAGTACCACAAGCAAGTGGGGCTGTAACAGTGTTTGGGGCGACACCCCAGAAGTTCTGCATGAGGTGGCATGATCCCAGCCTAGACAGCATATCCTTGGGAGACTGGGCTTCACAGACAGCCCAAGGAGCACTCCCCAGGTAGGCAGAAGGATGTGCCTGTGAGATTTTCACTGGCATGGGTAAGAGAGGGGAGAGAGGATAAAGTGTAGGAGTGAGAGTCTCCAGCTCCCCACAGCCCTGGTGTCCCCCCCAGCCCCAGGACGGTGTCTGATGCCTGGGGCTGCTGCCCAGCTCACTGCCTGGGGGTAGACAGGGGTGGCCTGGCTTCCCACTCAGCCCTCAGCCTCCCCAGCTACTGAGGCTCCCTGCCAGTTCCTTCCTCACTCCCTTCATTGAGCAGGGGTGTACAAAAATACAGATGTACATTTAAGCCATTGCCTGCATTTGGACTTCTCCCTTCAGTCCATTTCTAACTGCAGCATTTAAGCCCCTGAGATTTTCACTGCTAACTGGTCACAGCTAGCATTCCTTGATAATCAGATGAACTGAAACAGTTCTCTAAATTCTATTATGCCTCTGGCTTATAAAATACAATAATTTCTTACTAGGTTACACTAATATTTCGTATTTCATTCTTAATATTATTCTTCAATAAAGCTCTGCGCAAACAATCTATCCCACAGGAGGAACTTCTGCCAGATCCCAGATGTCAAACACATTTTCTTCAAATACAGGAGTTCGTGACCTTTTATGTTTGTTAATGTGACACCATGGAAATTATTTATAATAAATAAGCATATTTCAGAGTCAGGTGTTCCATGGGCCCTTTTTCAGTGATACAACAGCTTTTCCTGAAACAGGTTTTTCCTGTTTTGCTGTAGGGGTTTTTTTTTCCCTAACAATGAATGTTTGGAAACAATTTGAAACCCTGTTATTGAACCAAGTCAAACTACTGCACTGAAAGGTAGACAGGATCTTTTAAGATAACTCATCTTTCATATCTTTACTGAAATCAGCAGCAGATAAGGTTCTAATCTTCTCTTTTATCCTGAACCCTGAAAACCACAATTTTTAAACTGCAGACTGTATAAATAAATTGTCTCACACCATCAAATCAAAGAGGAAACTACTGGAATTGTTTGGATCTAAATGATACATTTGATATGCCAACTCATTTTTGATGTAGCAAGTTCATTTTGAAGCTGGTCTAGAAGCACCTACCCACAATTTTCCAGGTATAAGACCTCTAGAAAATATCTGAAGGTGTCAATATGTTGATAACATTTAATCTTATCCTTTTCAGTAGATGTGACAATGTCCTCTAAAACCTGTGCCAGATTAAGAGCATCTGGCTCTTAATGAAGTCAGGCAAGAAAAGGATATGATTAGAAAACACTGCAAGGAGCATGCCTTGGCTCTGTTACATTTTTTCTCAACTACATAAAAAGGTTTATAAAGCCTCCTGAGTTTATTGGATCCATCATCTTGGATTCCTAGACCAGCAGCAGCAGCAACAAATGTCTCCTGAGGAGGAAACAGAACTGTTTGCTCCTGCACCCACAGTTACTTCTGTTCATTATCTTGGGCTGAAGCTGATGGTCTGTCCAGAGCAGCACCCTTGTGCCTCAGTGATTATCTACCCTGAACCTTTCCTTGCCTTTGGACAGTTTGGGGCTGGCAGTCATTGACAATGTTGAAGGCCATTGTGTAGCGCAGAAGCAACTGCTGCAGCTCACACAGATGTGGAACTGACTGTGGAGAGACAGGACCAAAGTGTTCTGGTGCATGAAGGATGAGGCCTCCTTGGATTTATTATCAGAATGTATTAATGATGTGTGTGTGCAAAGAAAATCTGACTTACAGCATAAGGCAAAACACAACAAGCCAGAAAATCTGTTTTCAAATTCACAGTACATCAAATGGGAATGAGATAAAGAGTGTCTAATTTGAACAGCAGGGTATCTCCATGTAATTGCTTGTCTAGGCATTGTAGCAACATTTTCAAATGGTACTGGACATAGTACAATAAAGCTGTCCTTCTGCAGCTCTGTAGGAGGAGGCAACTGGCTGCAGTCTCAGATGGACAGAATTACAACAGGTAATGTCAAGAAAGTGTGATGTTAAACATGCATTTGATAAAATGAGAAAATAAAAAATAATAGTCACGGACTGAACTACAGCAGCTTTCTATAATGAAGTGTGTGGACCCCACCCAGCATCTGTGGCAGAGGAGGGAAGGTGTCAGCTAAACCCCAAAGGTTATAATGGGAATGGAAAAAAAACAGGCTCCAGCTGAGAGCAGGACAAGGAGGATGAGGAAATAGTTTCATGTTTCTCCCAAAAAACCTCAGGGGACAAAGATTACTGCTGCAAAAACTTTAATGGTAGTAAAATCCTCTGGCTGCAGAAGTTGTTTGTAACGAAGGTGTATTAACTGCTTAGAGACTTCAGCTGAAAAGTACTCTGCTTTTTCACTGAAATCTAAGTTGTGAAATCCCTTTTTTCTCTCCAAAAGTCTCTGCCTCAGAAAACTTAATTTAGTGGTTACACACAGAGTTTGGCTACGAGATGTTGTAGGCTGTCTGCTGGACTTGTCCTGATAACGCCCTGCTTTTAGGTCCTGATGGCTGAGCTCATCACTTGGCTATTGCCACATATACTGGAATTTAAATCTGATCATAAGTACATCACTTGACGTTAGTTTCTGAAACTAAAATATTTCATAAGTAGTAGTGTTAAATGTTTGCTTGCTCTGAAGGATTCTCAGCTGGGAAAGAGGTTTGAAAGCTATTTGGAATCATAGCTTAATCATAGCTGCTTAATTTCATGTAATTCTTCATAAACTAGGCAAGAACTTCTAAGCAATTATGTTTCCCACTTTTGTGCTTAAAAGATTTTAGTGTGCTCTGTGCAAAATTGATTCAACCTCTGAACCTCTTGATTTTTAACATGGAAGTTGGCATGTAAGTAAGTGTGCACAGGTGGTGGGATCAGGTTTCTGATGCAAAGGATCATGAGGGAGAATTCAGTCCAGATTTATACAAAGCTGCAGCCTTCATCAGCATTGTTGCTGAAAACTTTGTTCACTGGAGCATTTGCACAGAGTGAAGAGAAAGGGTCTTAATCTGTTTGAAAGTGTTTGCAGATGTAAATAATTACTCAAGATTTGTGTCAGTATTTATACATGGGGTTTTTATTATTTCAGGTCCAGTTCCTAAAGGTTTGAGGCCCAGTGATGATAATATAGACTCCTGCTTGTAGCTACTTTCTATAGTCTTCTGGATATTTCTCTTTCAAGAGAAACACTGGGAAGTTGTAATCCAATAGCATAAACAGGCTCAGCAACAAGTGAGAAAGTCTGTGGTGCAGAGGTTCAAAACAGTTGAGACAGGCCTCGCTAGGGAATATGAGAGGTGAAGCATAGCCCAGACTAATAAATTCTCCTCTATTGGCCCTGCGTGGGTCTGCTCAAGTATTTCAGCCCTGCATTTTTGGAGCTGGGAGTGCTGTGGCTTGGGAGAGCCAGCCAAAAGCAGCCCAGTTTATTAGCTTGGTCTTAGTACTGGGGGTGCCTGGAGTGGAGGCAGCATAAGGAGCAAGAGCAGCTGCAGAGAACCAGGAATTAGTGAGGATGAGTAGTTGCAATGACAGTCTGGAATGGTCACCAGAGGAGAGAGGGGCTGACAGCAGGAGTCAGTGAGGCAGGGGAACATTACCAGCTTTCTCAAGTGAGGTTTAGTTACAGAAAGATACAGCAGAGCATGGAGCACTCTGGGTGCTGCCAGGAGGCAGTTGACAAGAAAAGAGCTAAATTAGTTTCACTACTGATCTTCAGACTAGATTTGTTTGGAACAAATTCTTTTAAGGAAGGGGAGATGTTTGTCTCCCATCCCAGCTAAAAACATCACAGGACAGTAATGCTCTCCCTGTCCACACAAGATCAGGTTGTCCACATCCCTTACCATGCACAGCTGCATTTTGTACTTATTGAAACAAACTTCCCAATTTTCAATCAGCTGAAAAGAAGACTGAAAACTGTCCCAAATTATCAAAAGAGACACAGAAATGTGTTAATAGACCCTCTCAAATTACTGGGCACAGTCTTGACTGGATGAAGAAGGAAGGTCATATTGCAAACTGTTTTTTTTTTCTTTAACTGCCTTGTCAAAAATACTGGTTTTAATGTCTTTTCCTTCATCAGAGAGGCAACCTGCAGTCGTAATGGATGGCTGCTACTGCATTGCAACTCCGGCAGCTGGAGAACCATTCGGGCAGGATTGGAAGTCGTTGAGAACCTGAAAAACCCTTGAGCATGACAACGCTGAGGTAACTTGATAGCAGCAAGCTGCATACAGGGGCCTTATCAGTAGTTAAACAACACACTTCGGTGAACAGTGAAAATAAAGCTGTTCAGTCATGTAAATTAATTCAGTGAGATGCCTTGAAATGTGTGACTGATGTGCACCTGAGGAGGACCCAGATAGTTCTGGACGCATACCAGGTTACTGGTATTTCTTTAAAACACTGACCATGCATAATCTCCTGAGTTCCATGAACAGGAATCAGAGCCTCTCTGCTATGTGATACCCAGTACTTGAAACTGGCTCTGTGCAGAGATTAACAGAGATGCTTTGTTAGCTCGAAATTTATAAATCTGTGCTTTTGGCAGAGGGTGTCTCTCCCCTTACAGTGGCTCTGGAGCTTGAAGTAGCTGTGTTACACTGCATGATGACAGCCATGAAATTCCTAGTTAGCAGCAGATCTGTGGTGCTATTAAATTTAAAATGAAAAATCTTGTTACAGAAAAAATACAGTCTTAGTGGATGGGGAATCCACTAAAGACTGCAAATCAAAAGCTATTAGGGCAACTGTGCAAAACTCCAATGACTGGAAATATTAATGCTCTCAGAGTGTAAACAGCATATCTTTGGGGAAATACACACTTTTTCCTACTAGTCCAGCCCCACCTTTTCCTCATATTTGCCTCTTGGGGAATTTTAGCACTTCCAGTAACCAAAAACTAGAATCAAGGGGAAACCACCTTGAGTCTTACAGAACTTTTCCGTCCTGCAAGGAAATATCCAAACCAGAATTTCCTGCTGAAACTTCTGAACCAATCAACTGTGTGTGATCCCTAAATTACACTACAAACTATGCACTCTAGTGGCAGGGGCTTCCTCACGTGTCCCTCTCAAGCCCAACTTGACACGGAGCTGGACATGGCGTTTTCTAAGAACACTGTAAAACAAGAAAAAATCGCCTTTTCTCTCTAAAACAGAAGCCTGGTTGCGCCTCTAGCAAAGCGAGGGGCAGCTCTGGCACCGACTTTGCAGGTGTCACGGTCCAGCAAGAGCCAGAGAAGAGTTACTGGTAGCCATTTGGAGGTAAGTTTGCCCCAGCGAGTAGCTCTGGCGAGGCGGGAGAGTCCCGAGCGGCCGGGGAAACTCCCCCTCGGCGATAGCGATCGGTGAGTAAGCGCAGCCAGCGCACNCCGTCCCGCGGCAGCCCCGGTGGCCACAGCGGCCTCCCGCAGCAGGTACCGGGCCGGGCAGAGCGGGGCCAGGGCAGGATCCCCGGCCGGGGGATGCGGGGAGGGCAGGGCGGCTGCGGGCAGCGGACGCGGGGAGCAGGAGCTGTCCCGGCGGAGGCGGCCGAGTGTCTGTGCTTCCTATCGACTTTGGGAGATGTAGGCAGGTAGGAATGTAGTAACTATTTTGAAGTACTGGGGAATTGAATCTTCATATAAATCAAGACCGAGGTTCAATTGTACTTAGAACAGTTTCAACGTGGTATTGCTGTATGAAAATGGCCTTCTAAAATTCAGATATTCTGTGTGAATTAACTAAGTGTTAACTGTGCAAATTAGCTAAGTGTTGTCACAGGCCAGCAATAGCTAATTAGATCATCTTCTCTAGGAACACTTCAAGTAATTAGAGATGTGGTTGTCACTTAGAAGAAAGTTGTGAATATAGCTAGACAGTTCCTCTGTATGGGATGAAATTAGCATCAGAAAACACATATTTACTGAAGTTATGCCCTGCTGTATCCAAGAGCACTGCTAAAGCAGCAGGTATAATTGTAAGCTGTTTCAAGCTGTCCTGTTCACAGTTCTTGAATGCATACCATGAAGCTGGATTCCTGGGTGTTTTGGATCACTGTAGCTGTTAAACAGCAATCCGAAATAAATACCATCTTTAATTAAGCAGGTCTTGTAACTCTCCTTTGATGTGGAAGCATGCCCCGTGTTTCATGTGATGCATTTCTCTAGACGAGAATGAAAAGGTCGATATTGTGACTGTTCCTACAATGCACATGTCCTGTCAGCCCACTGTAATTGTGCAGGAAAATAACATGATCTCGGCATGTCCACGGGGCCACAGCTGTCAAGTGCCTTCCCATCTAAAAGATCCTGAGAGCACCTGCGCCTCGGAGCTGGACCCTTGGAGTCCTAACCCTCAGTCTCTGATCTGTGCAGGCTCAGGTTTTTCCCAGTGATACTTTCTGAATGCATTGAGGTTTGCTGCTTTGTGTGCCTTTAGTTTTTACAGTGTTGATTAATTGGGTGTCCAAGGTATCCAGAAGCAAGGTGTACCTTGATAAGTTCTTCTAGGAGAGTCCAAGTGTCTTCAGATTACATATCAGGGGATCAGGACTACTTAAAAACCATGCAAGGGAATATATTGCCATGCCTTTTTCCCCCCTTCCTGTTCTTTCTAGGTTTTGTCTATAGCTGTTAGACACATGTAAAGAATCAAGTTCTGATTTTGCATCTTTCATTTCTCAAGAGAGTGCTAGACCATAAACTTTTGTGCTGTTCTGGGTTGGTGGTCTCTGACTTCTTCTGAAACAGTTTCACCTTGCTTTCAGTACAGGAATATTCATTAGGTAAGCTGTGATCTCAAAACTCAGTGGCTAGGGCATGAATCCAGGAGTGGGGAAGTTTAATTTTTCGTCCTTTTTCCAATTGTATGCTGAATATTAGAATATATATTTGCAGAATATATGTGGTTAAGCAATACTTAATTTCAAGAGAATACATTTATTACTAAAGTGTCCCTTGATTCTTGCCAATACTCATAAAAATGACACCTACTAAAAATGTTGCACCCAGAGGGTATGTTGGACTTCACAGATGTCACATGAATTCCACTGCCCTTCCCTGCATTTAATTTAGATGATGGATCCCCAGGTGATTAATTCCTCTCTCTTCTTATGCTGTGGAAAGAATGAATGTGGGCAGGGTTGTTCAGTCATGTGTATGTAGGCTATTAATCTACAATGTTGGAAAAAAAGTTTAGGGGCTGGTCTTTTTTTGTGCTAAACCTCAGGCTTAGTTGTTTCCCTTGTTTATGTGTCACTTTTTTAGTATCAGCGGGTTTGCTTTTCACTCAGCCTCTGTTCATCCTATTTGTGGGTGGTTTAGTTTCAGTTGCAAGTTACTCTGAATGCACTCGCCAGGGCTGTGGCTTGGCTGTGATACCGGCCTGCTCTGGCCCCTCGTTTTCCCCACTGCATTCTGACCCCACCTTGTGCAGTCAACCATAGGGACAGTTGGAAAACTACTTTTTTTTTTTTTTTAGGGGGGGGAAAAAAAAAGGTTGTTTATTTTTGTCATTTAATTTTGTATCTAATCGCTGAACTGGGCCAACTCACTGTGCAGCTGCATGTTTACTGGGTCCTGCAGGAATGGCTGTTGGCAAGGCGGAGCTGAACAGCCCCCGCAGTAGCAGCCAGCCCTTTAAGCAAGTTCGGGACAGGCAGATGCAGCCCCCATGTGTGGTGGGCAGAGCACCTGCCTTATCAGGACAGCCTCAACCAGGAATCTGGGCTTTGGCTAGCTTAGGCCTCCTGTTTTTGTGTCTCTCCTATCTGCTGTGGCTTATACCAGAAGTACACTTTGACTTTGGTGAAACATTTATTGAACGTTTTTGCTTGATTAAGATGTTACTTACTTCATTTAGTGAATTTTATGTGATGCATATCCTCACCTATTGCTCCCCTCTTTGGACTCTTGTTTAATTTTATAAAAGAATGGCTTTGTTTACTCTGAATTGCTATCTCCCCAGATACCTTAAATCTGGTAAATATGCTCTCCAATATAAGTAGGACAACACCCAATCTCTGTCAGCACAGAACTTAAGATCTGATCTCTTTAAAGTGAAAGGCAGAGAAGGTCTGACTTGAAGTGGAACAGTCTCTGAGTTAAGCCATTGTCATTCTAGTTAGTAATGCTGCTCAGGCTCCATCAGAACAATTGCTTATGCAGAGAGAAGTTATGCTGATAGCCTTTTGCTGCCGAGATGTATCTTCACATCTAAACTGAGAAGCCTCATGTGGGAAGAGCTTCAGAATTGGGTGTGCTTGAGCTTCTTTGTGCTCCATTATATATTTTAATGATCTTAATACATCAAACCATGCAGAATAAGTGAGGATACTTGTCTTAAGCTTAGTATGAGTATTTGTTTGTCTGTCATTGCAGCTGAAGTTTGCACTAATTCAGTGCCAAAAAAAAATTGTCGTCAATCTGGTGCTTATCTTTCCTGTAAATTGTACCCTGGTGATTTTGTTTTGAATCTTTGTTTTTCAGTGATCTAATAGCCAGACTTAAACTGGAGAGAACAGAGAATTAGGTCCCTAATGAAGGGTGTTGATGTTTGGGGGATCCTTGTGGTTGCTGCAATGCCCTGAAGAGTGAGTTCTGGATATGCTCCTTAGGCAATTAAACCAGCTTTGAAATCCAAAAAAAAGCAGTCTAGAAGGACCATGTCCCAGTGACTCTGAAACCTCCATGGCACTCCATTAATTTGGCACCCATGCTTTGGAGCCTGGAACCTGGATTTTAGCCGGTACAGCCCGGGCAGGAGGTGCCTGGCTCTGGGCACGGCGCTGGGCCCCAGAGCTCCTGCAGCTTCATCCCAGAGCATGCTGGGGATGCAGGAATGCACATGTGCCTCAGCTCTGGCTGCAGCATGGAGAGCCTAAGACTGCCTTGCTTTTGTGGGACAGCCTCACCATCAGAGCTGTGGTGAGAGGCCCTTCTCACTGGAGGAATGCAACCGCTCTCGGCTGGATGTGGCTTTGCCCACCCTGCTTGTTGAAGCTGGCTTAGGTGGTTACTGTGGCCAGAGATGGCCCAGCCCTTGACCAGGACTTGACAGGGGTTGGAGAGGGCAGAGAAATGCAAACCTGTGGCAGAATTCTCTCTATAAAGCCAGTCCACTTTGTTTGTAATACTTCCAGGAAGGAAAGTGCCTGCCATGCAGAGAGGATGGTTAGTCAGGATAAGGTTTAAAAGTCACTTGAGCAGTGCCTTTGTGGTTAGTGGTGAACTGATAAAAAAGCAAGTTGTGTCTCCTGTTTCTGAAATAAATTCTGCTGTTTAGCACTTCTAAGTGACAACAAAACATTCTCAAGACTAGTTTATTTTTGTAATAGGGGGAAATTCTAAAACTTTTAATTCTGTGTTGGTTTTGTTGGGATTTTTTTCTCCATGATTTACTTTTGCAAAACGGAGTTGTTGGCCTCTAGATCGGGAACTTTCTCTGACTTTCCCATTCAGGTTCTCTGTCTTCTCAGCAGTGACCAGTGTTGCAAAAAAATTCTTCCATGAAGCCTTAATAAAACACAGAACATCTGCCTTAATTACTCTGGCTTTCATTCCATTCAGTGGTACATGTACTTCCAGATCTAGTTTCACCAGTGTGTGAAATCATGGGTCCAAAATCTCTTAGGAAGAGTCTTGATTTAAACTCAATAGGATTTAAAAAACAAACAAACATACATTTATGGTGTAGCTATTGTTCACTGTGTTGTTAAACAGTTCTGTCCTAAGGGAAAACGGAATGGTAGCTTCATGCTGCCAACTTCTGCTCTCAGGACTTCTGTCTTCTCAGAAGGGAGCAGAGCCCCACCACCATGAGTTGTAGCAGCATTTGGCCAATAATGATTGGGATCTTAAATACTGCCATTAAATTGAGACAGTTTTGATTTCTGCTGTTTCTCCCCGTGTCTGTGCAAACTCCTTGAAAAATGCCTCTGTTACACAATGCCTGCTTACCACTCATCTGGCTGGGCAGCTGCCAACAACTCCAGCCAGCTCTCTGAGAGGCACTGCTGGGGCTGTTAAAATGGTTCTGGGCTCCTGGTCTGGGTGAATTTAATGCAAAAAGTAATAAATAGTTGTACTTTATAAGGACAGTATCCTTCTGGACTTTTATTTTAGTGTGTGTTTAGGCAGCTTCCTGAGCTCAGTACACATGCCCTGCAGAGACATACTCCCAATCTGGTTTGAATTTGAATTATTTAAGATCAATTCCCATTTCCTGTTCTTGATTCATTCATTTAACCTGTTTTCATGTATGAAATGTACTTGAGTCACCTTTCATTTCTTAATCTCAGACATAGTCTTTTAGCTTTCATCTATAAACCTACATGTTTGCTTCCTCTCAGCACTGTATAACTGGTTCTGCAGTGACAGTATGGAGCAGAACTGCTGAACAGGGAATCCTCACCCATTGGAAACTCCATAATTGATGGGTTTCTTGTTTTCATTATGAAACAGGATAATAATTATGTAGTTTTTAATAGTCTTCGTGTCTCTCCTATCTGCTTCACCTAAAACAAAGCAGTAGATGTGTGTGCCTATGTACGTGTGCAGAAATTGTCCATCTTCACTGGTAAGGAAACTATTTTTCCATGCAAAACTGCTTAGGTTTCCTTCTTTCTTTTCATGGTGTTTTTGGTTTTTTGGGGTTTGTTTTGTTTTGGTTTTGGGGTTTTTTTGTTTGTTTGGGTTTTTTTGTTTTTGTTTTGTTTTGTTTTGGTGTTTTTTTTCTTTTTTTCCCCCAAATATACAGAAGAGCTATTTGCATTAGCTGTCTGGATGTTATATGTGTATCCATGTGTTTTCTGTAAGGCTCTGTGGTCATGGCAGCGGCTGAGGAGTCCTGAATGCCATTTAATGCTCTTTTTCAGTGTTGCATTGAGTTGGTTTCCAAGGGCCATCTTTTCAAAACTAGGCACGTTTAGCCATGTTAGGGAACTCCACAGGCAGATGCTCTTGCCTAAAATACCTTCTTCTTGGCTGTCCTGTTGAAAAATGAATCCAGATGTTTCCAGTTTTCTTTGGTATCAGAACTATAGAAGGACTGCTGACAGTTCTATTTTCGTGACTTCTTGGCATTAATGGCAGAAAGAGAAAAAATTTGGATTAAAACCTGACACAGAATACATAAAGAAAATCTTAAGTTAGATTATAAAGTAACAATTGGTGATTGTTGTGATTTGTTCCTAATCTGCTTAGAGCAAAGGACTTATCTTATGTTGAATTCTTTCCATGTTCTCATCAAAAGCCAAGTTCTTTTTACAGATATTTTAGTCTCTTCAGCTTTCTTTTCTGGTGTCCTGACTTCAACTCTTGCTTTGCCGTTTTCCATCTGAATCCAGAAAGGTCTGCAGTCCAACATAATGGATTTATTATTTTGTGTTTACTGCCCCAATACATACAATATTGTACATTCTTCTCCAAGTCAGTGAATTCATCTTCAGTTCACAGGAACAGTGTTGTCAGATCAGTAATTGGATGAATTGGTTACTTGCCTAATGCAACATTAGGAAGAAACACTATATCAACTTTTACAGCCCAGAGCATAGGGGATTCAGCATATTAAAATCCCAAGTTTTAAGCTTTATCATGGGATAAATTTATAATGTTTCCTTCTTAATTCAAATATAAATCTCACAAAAGAAAAATGGTTCGGATTTATGGATTTTTTTCTTTTGGCCCTTGTAAATTATATTATTAATGTTTTGCATACTGCGGTAGGATTGGATTAAGTCTGCATTTAAGGACTGCAGGTGCAAGGCTGTAGTACTAAACCAGAGTCAGGGTGTCCCTGGGGCCCCTGTCAGAAGGACAACTTTGGATCCTGTACTCCTGCCAGGGTTTGTTCCCCTTCTCCAAGGGGTGCCTGAAAAGCAGAAGCCGTTGTTCCTGTAGCACAATAGCTCAAGCACACACACCTGCTCAGCTTTATTTTTCTTCAGGGAAGTAGGCAGGAGCAATTAGTTCTTCTTTGTGACGTACTCTGGTGCTCTGTGCCTGGGCTGTGTGTGCAGATGTGCTGAAAGCCATTTGGCCTCCTCCAGGCTGGAGCCCTGGGAAGAAGCAGCTGCTGAGCTGAATGAGACCACAGCTAGATTGCACAAGTGATCTTTAGGGTTCAGCTCAGGGCCTGCATGAAGAGAGACATACATTAGATCATCTTTGTCTGGGCAGAGAAGCTGGAAGGAGAAGGCAAAGCTGGAGTGGGACACAGCATGTTCTCTCAAAAGTGCATGTGGGAAGATGTGGCTGCTCTAAAAGTTTCTGCCCTGGCACAATTAGAGCTGGACCTCCTTGGTAGGAGAACATGCAAAGCAGCTCTTGGGCTCACAGTGAGTTCTGCTTTTACAGCTATGACAACACCTAAGCTAAGAACTGATACCTGAGGTGTGTTTCTTTCCCTCAAAAGAAGCTTGCTGAAGTTAAATAATATTTTTGTACAGTTGTCACTTCCTGACTGATAGCAGTAACATATGAAGCACTCCAGCTGGTTACAAGAGTTTTAAACTTTGCCTGCAACTGTTACCTGTAGGAGAGCCCAGCATCTTATCTGGATGCTATGGCAGTCACCAAAGGGAGTGTGGAGATGCTGTCTGCAGGCTCCCACCTTCCTTGTCTTCTTTACTTGCTCAAAATACAGTCAGAAGGATGCAGAGCCAATAGTGGACTGGTAACAGTTTGGAATGTCACTACAGTGCTGTGAGAGTGAGAGCAATCTTCTCTTTACCAGTGTTATTAAATGAAATATTTTCTCACCTTAGATTATCATGTGATATTGTTGAGTCTGAGGTGGATAGTTCCTGGAGCGACAGTTAAAATAGAAATGAAGGAAATTAGTTATTGTAATATTTTCTGAAATAAAAACATGTGTTTCTGCTAAAGCTGCTGAGTGCAGTGCAGGCGTAACTTGTTGAAATCTAGTGGTGTCAGAAGCTGAGGGGAGTGGGACAAGGGCTCATAATGGGCCTTCTGGTCTTCAAAAGAAAAGTTCTGCTTTAGCATTAAGTGAATGAGAGGAGGTTGCAGCACAGGACTGTGACAGTTCAGACCCATGATCTGTTCCTTTCAGTTTCCTGTTTTTGTGATCAGTGGGCAGAACACATAACCCTTCCCCTGATGGGCTGCTGTATCATCATTTACCAGTGTGGGAAGGTGCTTCCTGAGCCTGGGCAGTTGGTGGTTTTTTTGCATCATGGAGTGTGACTTTGCCATCTATTTCTGTTACCTGATTCAACTGCATAACGGCTTAAACAATACTGGAAGCCTCTTTGCCCAAGGCAGGCTGTGCAATAGTCTGTCATAAGGTCTCCATCAGCTAATCTAGGTTAATGATGCATGCTCTTCTCCTCAGTTTTAAATATGTAATTGCACTCTTTTTTTCATTTGCTGGACTGGGAGAGTTTTGCATCTCTTCGTTATGTTTCTGATGAACTGTTTGAGAGATGTCTCTTTGGGGCTCTTCCAGAAATAGGTATAGAGCTTCTTATCATGCACCTGATAACTGTGTGTTGGCATGACATTTTTTGTTTCCTTTTTTTTATTCCTGCAGACATCCTGCTACTGCTGAAGTTTAAAATTAATAGGAATGAACGTTGTGTCCTCTCTTTTCTCATGCTTGAAGCACTTGTCTCTCCTGTGTGGGCAGTACAAGTCAGACCAGTCCCCAAAAAAACCAGTTTGTTTTTTTGTTTTTTTAAACTGTAGGCTTTATGTCTTTGTTAAGTGTATGTGGGTACATGTGCTGTCCTTGCTGTTGCAGTAGCAAAGTACCTGGAGGCAAATGTCTCCAAACCATTTAGGCTGTTTTACTAGTGTTGGCCAGTTTTGAGACGTGGTGGTCGTCAGCCGCCCCTCTTCAGCTGAAGAGCTGTGCTGAGAGGGATGCACAGCTCCCAGACACTCTCCCCCAGAAGCAAAACCACCAAACAGCTGGCTGTGGAAGTTAAGCCTTCAGCAGCATCTGCACCATCAAAAGACAATCCATCTGACTTGCATCAGAAGCAGCTTGTGCTGTGCTGTGCTTCTGTTAAACATCTGGAGACCTGAGCTGGTGCTGTTATGCTCTCTGAAGAATTTATATGACTGGGACTGACTGCATCTCCTGGATCCTAAAGGCAGAAAGTCATAGGGCAGCATAAACAGGTAGCATAGGAGGTATCATAAACGGGGTGTTTGGCTGAGGCGTGAACTAGCAAGCTTGAGCTCCATTTCTCCAGAGGGCAGATCCTCATGTGTTGTGAAGTGTCCTGGCTCCACTGGGGCTCGTGGAGTTGTAGACACTTATGTCATTCAAAGATCTGTCCCAAATGCTTTACAACAACTGATGATCCCTATTTCCTGATATTTTGTTTTACACATCCTGCTGTGTGAGAACTTACTGCTACTAGACTTTTGCTGTGGTATGCTTCTAAAATGCAGACTGAGAATGCATTGTATACATTTATGACTAGCAATAAATCCTAAAATGTTTGAAACTACTGGTTTAGCCAGCTCTCCCTCTTTGAGAACAGCTATCTCACCTTTGTTTCTATTGCATAGTTATAAATGTGTTACCTGTTCAACTCCTATGGAGCAGAGCTGTGACTAAATGCAGTAAAATTCATTGGCAACCTGCAGTCTTGTTGCAAAACACCCTTTCCTCATAAGGCAGTAAAGACCTGACATTTCTTTTCAGAGTGCTTTCAGCTTTTAATATTTAATATTGTGATCATCCGTTTTCTATCATGTTCTTTTTATTTAATGAGTTGTTGAAAATATTTACTTTCTTCTCCAAACATTTCTGTCTTGTAATTATTCTGGAGGCATTTGGAACTAAAGTCTTTGATACTGTGTTTATCTGATTTTAACTCAGTCAAAATCTCTATCAGAGGAATCTGGAAATCATTAAGATAATTTATGCTTTCCATCTAAACCCATTAAAATAATAGTTATTATAATTCTCTAGGCTCAGTGTATGTGTGTGGTTAGGTTTTAAACTGCCGTTTCCAGGATGTTCTAATAAGGTTGGCTCTCTTCTTGCTTTAGTGTGGAAGTACTCTCGCTGAGTTACATTTGCTTATCTTACTTTGGTTTGATACTGGGAAGAGAAATTAAATGGCTTACTGAATTTGGTGAAAAACACTAAGAAAGGGAGAATTTGACACAAGAGTGACAAGATCTGGATTCACTTCCCTCTTCTGTGAACTAATTTCTCCCTGTTTATTTGTCTGAAAATGGGGGCAAATTCTCTTTTTCCCCATCCTTTTGTCAGTCTAGAATCTCAAAAATGGAGGATGTCCTTGTTATGTTCATATTGCCTAACAAAATCTGACCCCAAAATGTGGAGATACTGTCAAGGAGTCTTAACTTCTTGTTAAAATGGATGATATTGCTGGGAAGTCAGTACTTCTTTGGGATTTGGTGGTGCACCTAACGAATGTCTCTAAGGATCTGGTTTATTTCATAAATATATTCCCAGATGAATTCATGTTAGTACAACCTTTTAACAATTGTTAAATTATATACTGAGGGGTTTTGGGTAGCCAACACCAGCAAAAGGATCTGGCATGTGGGATAAGTTTAACCTTTGAGAGAAATGTCAGCTTCTGTCAAGATCATTAAATACTTGCTTAGTCTTCTACAATGTTTTTGTTTATTTTCAGTTAATAAAATATACCACAGAACCTGCTAAATTTCTTTTTCTCCCACATGGTTAACAGAAAACTTTCGCATGCAGTGAAAGTTGTATAAATAACTGTAGGCAGCTTGGAAAATACAGATAGAAGAAAATATATTAACTGGGAGCCAAGCCATCTAATTTACTGCCAGGATTGTTCAAACAAAAAAAAAACAACCAACAATATTTATCATGGTAGCTTAATTAAGCAAATTAAAACTTTTAAAAGTAATTGAGACCATCCATGTTGTGATTCCATGAACAAAGCAGAGTGCTCTAAGCAGAATGAGAGAGCATTGTGTCTAAATGGTCTATCCCTCAGCAAATGCAGTCATTTTTTTCATAATCTGGCTGTGGTGTAATTCTAGGGACCCAAGTGCAAGGTTTGTCACTGAAACCATTACATTTTTAAGCTTAAAGAAGTGTAAACAGTGTTCTAGTCTCTTAGTCATGGAACTTTCTTCTCAAACTCCTATAATTAAGCTAAAACTAAAATGGAGGCCCTAAGATGTGTGTCTATATACTTTGGCATTCCCTATTGATAATGCCTTGCCTATTGCTAAAGAGCAATCTGTAATCCTAACTCTTCTTTACAGTAGCCAGTAATGAATTGTTTTATATTTGTCTTTAGATAGAAGAAAAATGTATGAACATTTGCATATTGATAAACGGTGAAAAAAACCAATAATGGTTAAAGACTATCACAGCTGACTTGGCATTACTGTGGAAAACATGATCTTTTTTTAATGATAGAAGAACAGGAGGGGTAGAACTGCATTATGACTGTTAAGTCCTCAATACCCATATAAAGCTCTTTCTGTCTAGGTAAGACACTCACCCCTGTGAAAGAAAGGCAGCTGCTTGTGACAGATGATTTCCATTTGTTTAAGCTAAACAATTCCCTACCAGGAACTGAATTTTCTCTGATGCAGAAAAATGAATTTTTCTACTTTATGTAGCTAGAAAGTAGAGCAGTACTAACGTTTTGGTTTCTTCCCCAGCAGTGACGAATAAATTCAATCTGGACGTTTTGAGATAAAAGTCTGTTTTGCTTGTGCAAACTGCCACTGAGGCTTAGATACCATTGTTGCAAAGCTTAGAGCAAACAGGGCAGCTGTTTCAGTCCAGTTTAAACACGGTGAACAAGAGTGAAGCATATTAACTCCAGCTGTGTACTGATAACAGCTGGGAAGGAAAATCACTGCAAGGGAACCCAAAGTAAATTAGCAGCCTTAGCTATCATGAGTTTGCCTCCAAGGGAGGAGCAGCAGTGAAAATCTGATCATTGGAACCATGGAGAATTTAATGAGAATTTCTCATGCTTTCTTTTGTGCTTCTGTAAAGATGCAGAGCAGGTGCTGGAGCTGGTGGTATTGCCTCTGAAGATTTTTGGATGCAGATCTCATGCTGTACTTACACTCATGGGCAATTTTAAGATGAAGGCAAGTACTGAGAGAGGGATTCTGTTCAAAGTAATGGTGTTTGAGTTAGAGGAAGTGTCCATAACATAGTATCTTCACTTGACATCTACTGAAATTGAGGGGCTTTTAATTCAAGAAAAATTTGGGGGATATTACAGTTCTTTCCATAGACTTTGTGTAATTCTCTAGCTGTCTTTGACTATACAAAGAAAATTGTGGCACTGTTCAAGCTGCAGTGGGAATGGTTTCTGTGTTGGTGCACAGATGTTTTCAGAAATTTCTTGCACTTTAAATAACTAAGCAAACGTGTCCATTTTTCATTTTTTGGTAAAATTGCATATTTTCTCTGTGCTTTCTCCCTCTGTCTTACTTGTTGTCTTCCCCATCCCTTCAACCTGTGTTCATGTTCTGTTTGGCGTCTTCTAATCTTCATTGAGTTAGAATTGTGTCTTGGGTATGTTCTTCTAAGAACCTTGTGTACTTTAGGTGGAAGTAAGAGGACTAGACTTAGACAGCTAAAGTTTTGAACAGGAGGCAGCACAGCAGTCTGTGTCTCTCTGAAAAGAGAACATAAGGATATGAATAAAGACAGTTAAATGAGGCCAGTTAGCATTGTCATAAAGTTCTTATAATGTTAACCAGCTGTTAGAGACTTGTTCTCATTCTTTTGTAGATTACATGCCTCTTATTTTGCTGAAAGTCAGCATGCTTCATTTCTGTGTGCACAGCAAACAATTATATAATAAACCAGGTCTTCAATTTCATGTGTATACAATTATGAGAAAGCAGTAGTTTCTCAAAGAAGGCAGTTTTGGCATCATTCATAAAGCCTGTTTTCAAGTTAAAAGTATGGATTATGTCGAGAGAAAAATGTAAACATGGATAGACGTATGTGAAAATAGTAGGGGATTGAAAGAGGGTAGGAGAAACATGAACAAGGGAGACAGAATTAAAAACACATCTTGCAAATGACTTGACAATACCATGTCAAAACAGCTGTAAGGCTGAGTAAACTCCAAAGCCCAGTGGCACACACAAATATGAGGAGAATATTAGTGTTCCCAAAAGACAGGGACCTGTCTGAGTGGATCACTGAAAGTATTTGAATGACATGTGTTAAAATTATCTCTTTCCTTGTGCTTTTATATAAAGGTGATTTTTCTCAGTGAGAGAAGTCTGATGGCTCTGATCCTTTTATGACTGAAGAAATTTTCTGATTGATCCTAGGACTGTGTACAAAAAGCAATTGCATATTAAATAGCTGATAATACTGCATTCTGATTTCACTTACTCCCATCTACTATGGTTTGTTTTATTGTGTTTTTCAGGTTTGATAGCTGCATTGGATCACTGATTGAGGTCCCCTCTAAATTATAACACTGAAAACAATGGCAACAGAATGTATAAAAACCTGCTGTAAATTGTGTTTCTGCATGGACAAGGAAAAAAATGAACGTGAGTTCTGACATAATGAGGGTTTATTAAAACTTTTGCTGTTTCATTAATCATGAGATCTCCCATTAATAAAATGACCATGTTACCCCTGGTAAACCTGATTTCTCTTGCAACATCCAAAATTTTTTCCATACCTCCACTTGGAGATTGAACACATGCTTGTTAGTATTATGAATTGGAACTGAGAAATAACACTTGTCTGAAGTCTGCTCTTTGCAGTCTAGAATGCTGTCCAAAAAAGTCAGCTTTTTTACCCAAGGTTGTGTAAAGGTCGTATATCCTTCAAACTCTCAGAATTTGAATGCTTTTCTTAATTTTTTTTTTTAACTCTGTGGATATTTATAACTCTGTTAGGATTTTCTTTGGTGTCTTATTTGTTTGAAGAACTCCTGTATGATACAAGTGTAGCTCTTGTGAAAATTCACTTAGGAAGAAGGTAGCTATAAATATAGAAGCTTGTGCAACAAAGAGTTTGGATCAGTACAGGTGTCAGGAGCATGAATATCTTTTCCTGGTGCTAGTCCTGAATGCTGTAAAACTGAATACTAGCAGCTGTTAACTAATGTATCAAGCAGAGATACTATTAAATAAAAGAGATCTGTTCATAGTATTGTTCAAAAATTAATGCACATGTGTACTGTCTGTCTTGCTCTTTATTTTTAGCAGTTTCCATGGTGCAGGAATCTGAAGCAGTAGCTGCAAGCAAGCCAACTATTGTAGAGCAGCCTCCATTGTCTTCTGTGTCAGTGAAGCGTCAAGTTGGCTGTTCCGAGGATTATTTGCTTTCCAAACTGCCCCTGGATGGTCAGGAGGTGCCATTTGTGGTCCCTCCATTCAAACTGGCTTATGTGCAGCCCAAGAACCTTCCTAGTATCTCACATGCTGGAGGGATTAAAGGTAAAATACAGACAGTATTGCTGAAATAGTTATTTAGCTTCTGCTGCACCTTGAACATTGTCAAGTGTTTCTATTGAAAACATATGTTTGCAGAGCTTTTCTAGAAGCCTGGTCTTGTTTCAAGGAATCATAGATTATGCTAAGTTGGAAGGGACACAAAAGGATCATCAAGTCCAACTCCTGGCCCTACACAGGACAGCCCATGAGTCACATCATGTGCCTGAGGGCACCTGAACTTTGTCAACACCTGAACTCTGTCCGGCTGCTGCTGTGACCACTTCCCTGGGGAGCTTGTTTCTTTTCTCTCTGGACACCCAGAGAGGTTTTGGGAAGTATGTCATCCCACTATGAATCTCTGTGACATTGAATGAATAAAACTGAAAAGTACGATTGCACACCGGTGCTCATACTCAAAAGTAATGGAAGAGACTTAAAGGAAATGGAATCTTTAGAAAGAATTTATTGAATTTACTGGAGACAAGGAAAGACCTAAGATATCCCCAGTATCACTCATCACTTATCACTCAGGCAAAAGGAGCAGGGTGTTCCAGCTTTCATGGTTAATATTCTGGTATGTTTTAACATACTAAGACATGTTCCTTTTCAAATTTTGCCAATAGATGGCATGTGCTACTGTCTGGCAGAATTTTTTGTCCCTACTATTTCCTGCTGGTTTTGCTGTTTTTTGACTTCCCGGGGGCACAGATCCCCTGTTATAAGGTTTCATATGATGCTATTTTTTTTCTGCTTCACAACAATCTTGTACTTCATCCTCTGTTACTCCCATACTCAAACTGCCAAAATTAGGTATGTGCAATTTAGACACAGTGGCATTTTAAAAGAATAGGATCTTGTCCCACTAACATGAGTTACAGAGCATATGCTACTGTTAGGCTCTTAGTCCTGCCAGGAGATGCATAGAATTAGGTAAGGGAAAATTTTGGCATGGAGACATACCTGAGTAGTTGTTTTCTAGGATTGCTTTGCCTCAAGGACGTGATAAGCTGGTAGTATTTTCTTAGTCCCATGTGACTTTATTTCCCTTCTGAAGGTGAAAAGCCTAATAACTGAAAGAAGTCAACCATATGTTGCATAACAACTAGTGCAATACTACCTAACTTTTTTTGTGCTTGTGGGGTTTTATTCCCACCCTTCCCTCTTCTCCCTAGGTCCCTGCTGTTGCTTCTTTCCTGCTCCTGCAAGGCTATTACCAAACTTCTTCCCCACCCACTGCTGCATGTACCACTGGCACCATAGCCAAGCTAAGCAGCCCAGCAGAGCTGTTCAGTGCAGACTGGCCATTCTGTGCCCCATCTTCTAGTGGGCTTTATTTGGCATGTCAGCAACCATTTACAGGCAGCTGGAGGTAGAACATGTGAAGCCCCCTCATCTCTAAGCCTGATCACCCCAGTTGCCTGCTATTTCAGTAGCTAGTTTTTGTAAGTCCGTAGGTGGATATGCTGTGGAAAAGCAGGACATGCTCCTGACAATCCCCTTTTTCACTGGGTCTAGGTTTAGGCTCTGCCTTGCTTAGTCTTATCTAGTCCTCAAGATACTGTACAGAGAAGTTAATTAAGGACTCTGAGGCATGGATGTTCTTCAGAGAGAAGGAAGATTTGTCTAATAGCCTTTAGATTAATGTTTTCCTTGTTCATGCTGTAACAGTCAGTGACCTGTCTACATTGAGAATTCTGCTTCCTGATAATTTCTGAGGGCCCTGGTGTACAGAGTGGCCCGTTAGGTTACAAGCTGTTAGATCTCCTGGCAGGATGACCTGACTCTCTGTAATTGACTCTCTTGAGCAAATATTTTAAATTTTTGAACAAACATTTGAAAAGTGGCTCTTATGTCAAGTAGGCAACTTTCATTTCTCTTTCCAAATATAAATACTATTTTTTTAAAGTACAGCTTTAAGCTGCATAAAGTAGTGTTTAAAAATGCCGTGTTTACTTTTTAGGGAGATCTGCTAAATAGAGTGAAGTGTGCTGTCGTTCCTTTTTCACATTAGCCAAAGTACCAGCATACTCAAAAAATGTATTTAGAATACTTTTTTCTTAGACCATTGTTAAATATCTGTAGAAGTCCAAGTCCTGCTCTCAGTTCCTCACCATTTTCTGTGCATGTCTGGCCATTTTCCTTTAGTGAAACAGGACATGCTCAATGTTAGCTCTTGGCACCCCTTCTGAAAGCAATTAAGTTCTGGCAGCCTTTCTCTTCAGTGCTCACTGCAGTGTGTCTCATGCTCTCACAGAAGTTAGCTAGGAGGAAGAAGTGTGCTCCTGGTCTGGAACACTGGATTTTCCATCATCTGCTGTGCAGCAATTCTTTGTGGCCTCACTTTTAGTGTTCATCCTGATTTACGTCATGCCAAGCCCATTGTACTTGAGTTCTTGCTTTATCACTGCCCATGTTCCACCTCAGTGTTTTAGTTTTTTACTTTACTAACACATGCAGGAGAGGACTCTTGAGCAGTGGTAGTTTGCTTGTTATAGTGCAAGACACTTGCAGAACTGAAGGCACTTTATTGTGGGGTAAAGAACTTTTTAAAAGATAGGTTGAACTCCAGGGAGGTGAAGTGAACGAAGCAAATATCAGAGTTTGGCAGAATCCAGGTCACCCCATTCTCTAATGTGCTGTTACATATGGCTTCTTTTCAGTCCAGACAGTAAAGAACACTCCAGCAGTGTTCTTCACTGTTTTGCTGACCAAGACATACATGTTTTTTCTGAAATTGTTATGGGCTGAGTAAAGGGCTGGGATTCAAGCAGTGTTAGATATGTCTACTTACGCCTCAGCCAACAATTAAAGTAATTTTGGACCAGTGATTTTATCATCGACAGACTTGCCATGTAAAGTAGATAAGGAGACTGCAGTCACAAGCTGCATTATCTTTCCATATGAGATCTTCCTGAAGGTCTGGGGGTCCATTAGTTCAGTAAGAATATGCTGGGGGTAGGTAACTAAGTAATTTGGAGGTTTTCTGTACACAGAGTGCTACTTTTTGTGTTAACTTCTGTCTTGCTGTCTGTCTTTGGAGCCTTCTGTATTTAACTACTTAGGCATTTACTGCAAAACCCCAAGAGAGGGTATGCATAGCTTTTTACAGCCAATTTAATTCCAGTGTTTGCTCACAAACTGTGGAAACCTGACATAACGTGAATAATGTGAATATGTGTTTTCTTTTTATTTTTTTTTTCCCTTTACCCAAAGTAGATAATATTGAAATATTTTGTCCATTGCCCTGAAGGCACTCTGCCTGCCTTATGAAGCCAGGCAGTGTGTGTTATGTCTGGAACTCTTGCATTTGTTGTTTACTTGTGCCCCACAGAGTCAGCCAGGGCCTCGTTTGGCGAGCGGAAGGCAGAGCTGCACGGCGTGTTCCAGTGGCCCCGCTATGACGTCTACAACCCCTTCTATCTGGAGCACCGCGTCTCACCAGACCTCATCAGGCGCTTCCAAGCAAAACCAGATAGGAAATTATATGGATCAGGTGAGAAGGGCCATGCCCTTGCGTCTCTGTCTTCCTCCCTTTTTCAGGATTTGTAGGTAAGAGGAATAAAAGCCATTTGTCTACAGAAGACTTGTTTGGTTATAGCAGTTCTCAAGCCAGTTGGCGTGCTATGGACATTCCTTGGTTGGTAAATCAATCTGCAGAGCCAGCTTGTTGGGAAAGATGAGACAGGAAAAGCTTACAGATATGATTGCTTGGCAAGAGATTCTAAAAATATAAAACCTGGGAGTGAAATAGAAATGAAAGCTGGCTTTGAGATGAAAGCATGGAAGGAAGGCAGGAAGACGGTGATTAGCTGGAGATGGGTTGAGTGATAGCAAACAAAGGGACACCAAGGGACCCAAGGGAGTAGCCCCACCAAGGTATCAGGGAGAAGGTAGATAAGAAAGCAGTCTTTACAGTTTAGAATACAGAGTGATATGGTAACATAGCNAGTTTAGAATACAGAGTGATATGGTAATATAGCAGTTCTCATAAGCTGTATGTAAATTCTGTAGGATTTGTATCTCGTGCCTGGTTGGTCACTGTAAATTAGAACATTCAGCAGAAAAGGAGATATGATGTATTGTAACAAGGACCTCGCTCTCTTGCTTGCCCTTGCTCTCTCTCCCTCTCTCTCGTTGGGGCATCCCTTCAGCTGAGGCTAGTGGCTGAAGGCAAAGCCCTTTCACCCACGACCCTTGCAATAAAACCACATGTTCCTAGAGTGTCTCAGGTCTCCAGAGTTCCCTCTCCCTGCCGTTGACGGATGCTCTTACACCAGCTCTGCTTGATTTCTAGCTGCACTGTTACTTTTTGTCTTTTAGGGGCTTAACAAGGCTTGCATGCATCACACAAAGGTAGAAAAATTGCCAAAGTGATATACTGTAGCTGCCTCTGATCCAGAGCAAGATGCAGTACTGGAGATTGCAGCTGCCAGTAAGAGGAGTGAGGAAGATGGAAAGAGGAAGCCAGGCAGTATGTTGAGTAGGAGGAGTGCCTGAGGAGTACATATATGGGGAGAGGTACAAGCACCAAAAAACATTCAGAAGCAGATGATAAGAACAGGTGCAAAATGGGGCACGATGCTATATGCTGACTTTTTTTGTAGATTGCTTTTGAAGCTACAGCAACGTCCCCACTTCTCAGTGTGTGTAAGAATGAGGGAGGGCTGCAAGATAGTAAAAGTTTAGACAGAAAATGTTTGGCTACCTAGGTAAAAATTGTCTTCTGTGCTGTTTGTTGATGTATGTATCCAATAATTAACAATGTTCAGACTGAAGTAAACGACTAGTTGTTGCTTGTGATTGCTAAGGCAAATGCATTCAGAAAACTCAAACGCTCCAGGAAAGGTACACACTCTCCATGAAATCAGAAGCTGGCAACAGCTCACATTTTTAAAGACGTTTTATTTAGAATGGTATAGCATTCTTATTTTCAGCTGGGGGAAAATGTCTCAGTCTGTGTCCTGTTTTAAAATACTTCAGAATCACCATACAGACTACATTAAAAGACTATTCCATATATTTTTTAAAAAGAACAAAACACATGTAGAATTTTAGCAGCCTTTAACACATATGGTTTTACCAGGCTTTTGTAAGCACCTGTGGTGGGAGCCAGATGGGTTTTATTAAACTGTCTTGAACATCTTCCCTTCAGTTCATCATCTCTTTTTCCATTTTTCTTCAAGTGAAGTGAACACTTTACTAGTTTTTTCTGAGTAAATTTAAACACAAGAAAGATTATTCTAGTGTGTCTAGAGTACAGTTCTAAAAGTCTTTTTTCCTTCAGAATTTTTTGACAGCTGTTTCAGAACTTAGAACTTCATGTGCATCGATAGACTATTAAAGCAAAACTCTAAGCCTAGTTTGTCGCAGCAAGTGCTATGATATTTTTCATGTATGTGGGCTTAGAACTACAGAATGTGTTTGTTTGGAAGGTACAAAATTAAATTCTTGAATTTTAATGTGAATCCCCTTCTTATCATCTTAAAAAAAAAAACCTCCACACCAACAAACAGAAAAGTAAATTCATTAATGTTTTTCTGAAATTCTACTTATTATTGGTAAACAATATATTTTTATGATTAAAATCTTTCTCCTTTTTTATATTTTGTAGACAGCTTTCTGTATAAAAATTGATTTTTTTCACTAAAAAATTAATGTTTTGAATAAGACACCATCTCTTCACCCCTGCCTCATCCCCATGTTCTGGAAAATGTTACTAAAAACAGCAGATCATGCTGCCTTTAAACCATTTTGGTCATTTGTAATCTATGGGATTGAGCAGATAATTTCCAGCCGTTTGTGAAAGTTATTCTTGGTTGGATTTTTTCCCTAGCAGTGATGCTAATGTGATTTTTATTGTTCTTTGTCTTTTTAGTTAGTGATTTAAGACCCAGTGCTCTGCCTGGATCCCTTGATATAAGCCGTTCGATGTTTGATCTCCGGAGCCCACCTCACCGGTTCATGAAGGTGAGTTCCCCTTCTAACCAAGGTTATACTGAAAACTCAGCTTACTCAGTGTATCTGCTCCCATTGCATTATGTTTCCAAAGTAAACACTGGAGGGCATTGCACTGTACACTGGGAGGACTAGAGGGAAAATTTCAACATCTTGACCAACTTTAAGAGGCTTTTTCCTGGTGTCTCCTCTGACATTTGCTGTTCTGGTCCAGCAGGGCTGTTGAGAAACCCAAGTAGGCTGTTAGGCAGGACAGGACAGACAGCATGTCATGGCTCATCATCTTGTGGTTTCTCTCATCAGCTGAAAAGTGGAACACTGGAAATTTCCATTGACACAAAACACTGTGCTTGTTTATTTATTCTATAATAATCATGTCTTACATAGCAATGAAGTTATGCATATATTCATGAGCAAAAAAAATCTCTGCTGATCAAATGGATCCTCTATTAGCTCGTTGCATCAAAATACTAATTGCATGCTGCTGGATCAAGAAACTAGTAGGGAATTAGGCAATTATTTGAAATGGAATATAGTATAGTATAGTTTTCATCAAACCTTGTCTGATGCTATAATCTCTGGGTTTTGCATCTGTTGCTCTGAATTAAGTGATTCCTTTTTTCCTGTCCCCAGAGGTATGATTCAGTCTCCAGTGTACCTAGCAGTACCTCTTCCAGGAAGGATTCACAAGGCAGTAACAGGAGTCTGGGTAATGTTTTGTTTGTTTACCTCGTAATGAAATATTTCCCTCTGCATATGAAACATTAAGCTGTTTCTACTCTGCTGTTGATGTTTTTGTTTGGTTTGGGGTTTTTTTGAGATGAATCTGACTAGCAGGTCAGCTGGAGATGACTTGGCAATTTGAGATGAAGAGTTTTGGACTTGCACTGTCCTGTTGTCTGGAGATTGAGCAAATGAGACTTGGAGAAGTTCTCATACTTTTGAGAATTCATAGTTGGATTTACTACCCAAGTGAACTAAGAAATTACAGACACTGCATTAGGATAGAATGCAGCACTGGGTCCCAGGTCTATTCCTTTTTCATGTATCAGTATTTTTCTGTGTGAAGTGCCTGAAATCCAATAGCCATATTACACTGGTAATTAGACAAGAATATTGCATGCAAACCCAGTGTCCTTATTTATGAAAGAATGCTGAAGATGTGGAGATACGGCAAAATAAACCTTCAAAAGTTAATCAAGTCCCTACAAAAGTCACCCTGCTATAAGTCAAAGTTTGACCCAGTCTTCTTCTAAGAGAAGACTGAAGCAATGACCTGGTTCCAGTCATGACAGCTGGATATTAATGGCTCTTCTGACTTGGAGACAGCACAATAGTAGTTTACTAGACTGGAATTGAAATTTGAGAAAGATAAAGAAGAGGCAAATTTATAAACTTAACAGTGAAAGAGATTAAGGGAAGTGATAGGATGTAAATGTCTTCTGGGTGTCTAAGGAACATGTTTTTTTTTCTTTCTAAAAGTTGTTTGAGTATAACACAAGTTATTAAATTCAGTAGAGATAACCCAGGCACATGGTGTGATTCTTGGTGTGGTCTCCTGTGCAGGGCCAGAAGTTGGACTTCTATGATTCTTAAAGATTTGCTGCAACTGAGGATATTCTATGATTACACGATTCTATTCCATGAAATGTGAAGGCTTTTAGCCATGCAGAAAGTCAGGTTACTGGACTTGGATATTTTGTCCTTGAAATGTAGGCGTTAAAATATTTCAAACTTTTTTTGAGAGAAGTTTGCAAAGATAAGCAGTCCACCTACTAATGAATTCCCTTATTTCTGGAGTGAACTTTTAAGACACTGCATTACTTCTAAAAATATTAATTGGCTTTCTTCCATAGATACTATTACATTATCAGGAGATGAACGAGACTTTGGAAGACTGAATGTGAAGTTGTGTTACGTTTCTTCTGTAGAACAGATTTGGATCACAGTTTTACATGTAAGCAAATATAAATAAGTTGGTTATTTATTCAAAGAATGACTATTTAATAACCAATGACTATTCTACTATACTCAGTGGTAATTGTCATAAAATTTGTTTCTATGTTACTTCAATTAATACTTTTAGGAAAAAAATAAATTTATTTCTAAGTGTTAATATAAACAAAGTTCAGTCAAATGTAGTACTAGGCTTCAAAGCATCTCCCTTTCCTTTAATTTTTTTCTGTTGCAATCTCTGTTCTGCTGCAGACAATAAGAAGACAGTAACATATCTCCTTACGTTACTATATATATGTTAATATATGTTCTGGTTGTGAAGTGAGGAACTATTCAGCACAGATCAGAAAGCTGAGCTGGTCATAGGCTGGTCCTGCTATGGACATCTTCCTGTGGAAATTTGAAGGCAATAAATGGGAGCAGCTGTGGAGGCATCATTTAAGTGATTTCTGTGATTCTATTATTTTAAATCTAACAGTTCCTGCAGGGCAGAACCCTCATAGAACTTTGAGGACACCTAGCTTCTTGAGGCTTTTTTTGTCAGCAAATGTGATACTGTTATGCTGCTTGTTTTATATACTTCCAGAAACTGTGAATAATTTTCAGGCAATGGAATTTTGAGTAGACAGAAAACTTGTAACTTCATCAAATGGTAAGTCTTGCATTGTCTAAACTGACTGTTTTCAATGTTGCAGTGCAAAGACCTGACCTGGCCTTCTAGCTGTGGGGAAAATCCTCGTATCTGTGTCAAGGGAATTCTCACACTGCCCAAGCCAGTGCATTTCAAATCTTCTGCCAAGGAGGGCTGCAATGTAAGTAGAGGCATGCAAAATACTGAGAAATATTTTTCCCCACAAAAAATAAATGTGGCATGTAAATGGACCAAACATCCACTCCTGTGCCATATTTGCTGTGCTAACTGCCCAGGTGTATTTTACTTCCCCCAACTTCTCAAAATCCTATTAAAAGCCTTATTCCATTTCCTCCCCCTATATTCTGTCTTGCATTGTACTCTTGTCCTGCTTCTCTCACAAGCTGGCAGGACAGATATGCTCACAGGGGACTGAACCATGGAGGACCAGAGGAAGACTGGGCATACCTGTGGGTGCACTCTCATCCCAGGGAAGGTAGCTGAGGTACTGCCTCTCATCTGGCAGGAGACAATATTCACACTTTGTCTCTACAGAAAATAGTAAAAATGGATCACATGGGACAAGATTCCTGATAGTGGCAGTAAAGGAATATTAAGGGGATGGAAGGTACAGCAACATAAATCTCCCATAACGTGAGCCAAAGGTGAAAGAAAATAAAAATAGCTGGAGGGACTGTAGCAAAAGGTTAGAGAACCTGTTATGACAATGTGTGTGTGCTGTTGTAAACCTCCAGAAGAAATGGCCACAACTTGTTATGGTAGTGAAAAATAATCCAGAACTTTGGCTCTGCCAGGGTGTGACAACTCAGGGGTAAGTGTGGGTGGACTTTGCACTATAAAAGCACACTTTTCCACGGCAACCTAGAGTGGTAGTCAGGAGCAGTGGCTATAGAACCAGGATGCTTTGGTTTCTATGGTTTCGTTCTCTTAAGATGATGATGTTACTCATCTGTTTTTCTTTCTAGGACATTGAATTTATGGAAACTTTTGTTTTTGCTATTAAACTGCAAAGCTTGCAGGCTGTCAGATTGGTATTTAAAATCCAGACACAGACTCCCAGGAAAAAAACTATTGGAGAATGTTCCTTGGCACTGCGGGAGCTGAGCTCACAGGAGTCAAATCATTGGCTGGATATATCTCCTCCTTCCAAAGCACCTGTAAGTGCCAATATTGTGAATGTATGTTCTTATCTCACCTGGAAAGGGTTGCTGGAAGTAAAGTAAAATAATTCAGTAGTAAAAACTAGAGGGGTTCTTTTTTTTTTTTTTCCCCTTTACCCTGCTTCCTTGGAGAAAGGCATCTTGATGGGGAAAAAATGCAGACTTTTGAACTCTGCACATAGCTGTTCTGGTCATAAACTGCAGATGTTTCTAGGAAAAGAGCTAGAGCAAGCTCTTCCACACCATGGCTCACAGCTTGAGGGAGGGACAGTCTGGGGAAATGTTCAGCAAAGAACACTGGGTAATTGTCTTTTCTGACCAAAAAATCATCAGAAGATCCTTAGGACTCACAGCAAGAGCTCAGAGCAAATGGAATCTGCTTTTGTTATGGAAGAAAAGTGCTAAGATCTTCAGTGGCCTGAAACTGCAGAGACAGCCATATATTTAATGTTCAGATTGCATGCTGTGAAGTAATAATTCAGACAGTTCATTTCCATTAGTGTAATAAGAAGCAAGTGGTTTTTGCAGTGGGATTTCCTTTCCCCTCTACCCTCTCTTTTTATAGATTGTGTCTAGACACTTGTATTTTCAACAAATTAAACTTGAATTAGCAATTCAAAAGCAAATTTTATTTAAGTGTGTCTGAGTAATATGAATGATACTCTTGATTTCTAACATAAGTTACACTTGACAGTTTTTTAGTTGTAATGTTAATAACCATATTGCTTCAAAAGCAGTGAGATAAAGTCACAGAGGAAGCTGCTTTAGAAAGCATTTCATCTCAGTGTAAATTTCTGAATCATCTCATAGCTTCTCAGTCTGTGTTGGCTTTCATCATCATTATATCCAAGACACTCTGGGATTCATCCCTGTAGTACCCTGTGAGGCAGCAAACCCTACCCTCTCTGCCAATAGAAAGCCAAAGCTCAGAGTTGACTAAGTGTCTTCTTCTCAAAGTTACACAGAAATTTTGTGGCTGAGCTACAAAGAGAATTGGGGTCTCTTTGATGACCTGGGGCCTGACCTTTCTCTATCTAACCTGTTGATCTCTTGCTTCGTGCATTTTGGTTCATTGAAGTGCATTAAAACTTGAAGGCAGCAAAGACTAGCAGAGTCCATTTAAATGAAGGCTGTCAGGAAAGGTGGATCTCCACTGGCCTTTTCCTGCTGCTCTTACAGTGTTCTGAGAACATTAGAGTGTGACAGGAGAGCAAAGAGGATGACTCAGTGCAACGTTTTCACTGGCAAAAATTCTAAAAAAAACCCCCCAAGAATCAGACTGGAGATCTTGATACATACCCTGTGTGTGGCAGTGGTGTATGTGTGTGTAGGCATGTAAAACACCAGTACTTTCATAACACAGGAAACTACACAGTATGCAGTCACCCTAAGCACTCATGACATTAAGTGACAGGGCCTTGTATCTATGGAAAACATTGCTTATATCTCCATATTGCAAAATTCAAAAGTGTGGGAGGGGAACTCCGAAGGTTTTTGTGTGAGTGGAGCTTATGTGCTCTCACTTGCACACCCAGATTTAGTAAAGTTGCAATGGCACGTTGGGTTTCCCCTGTATGTGTCTGCTCTTACCACTGCAGAATCTGTACCAGGTAAGAACTGAGGACTAGGTGATTTGGCCAGTATCCCTGGCTGCAGCCTACCAGGGCCATATGTGCACCACACATAAGCAGCTCAGCAGTGGAGCACATGTGCTGCAGCTATGACAAGTGCAAGATGCACTTACTGTGCATCTGCAGGTTCTGTGTACAACACATGCTTATATTTCTGTCCAGGAAATCCCAGATAGAAATGTGGGAGCCCAACATATGACAAAATTCCTGTGGTTCCTGAGTTTATAAGCAACTTAATCCAGATGTTATGGCAACATTCTTCTGCTTGTAGGTGTGTCGTGCAGAACTTCAAATAGGAACTTGTTTTCAAGCAATAAACAGGAGGATACAGTTACAGATTCTTGAAGCACAAAACCTTCCTCTTTCATCTACACCACTATCTTCAAGTAAGTTACATCAGCTTTCATGCCTCCTGTCTGAAAGCATTTATAACAGGTAAAATGCTGCTCAAATGAGTTGGCAATTCATAACGTTCTTTACAGCCCTCAGACTAACATGTTGTGTGGTAGATTTCCATTGCCAAGGCTTGTTTCCCCAGATGTCTTACTTGATTACATTTTGTTTGGTTTGAAGATGTGTGTTTATGTATTTTGGAAGATTTTTATTCCAGTATTAATCCCGACATACAAGAGCATTAGCTTGCACTTGCTGTTTGGATACTGTGTTAATCACTCCAATATTACTGAACATATGCTGTTTGTGTGACTAGTCAGGAAAGCTATTGTAGAGTTCTTTTGGCCAGACTTTTGAGAAACTGATGCAATTTGAAGCATACATATGGATCTTGTTGGTTCTTTTTTGGGTATGTTGTGAGTAACCCTTTGTGTGCTATACCTTTTTCCTTCCCTTTTGTGCTAGATTTCTTTGTGAAAGTTGGAATGTTTAGTACAGAAGGGATCATCTATAAAAAGAAGACTCGCCTTCTGAAGTCCACTAATGGCCAAGTGAAGTGGGGAGAAATGATGGCTTTTCCAGTTAGCCAAGCAGAACAAGGAATTAGCTTTCTCATCAAGCTCTACAGCAAAAGCTCAGTGAGAAGAAAACACTTCCTAGGACAGGTTGGTTTCTGCTAAATAGCCTGATACCCTTTACTTAAAATCCAGTTCCACAGGTTTCTTGGTATGAATTTTAAAATATTTTAAATTAAGTGATACATAACACAATAGTAAATTCTACTAAACTCTTCTGTATGTAACCCAAACAAAAATGCTATTGGGCTCTTAAACATGCACCAGCATGAAAATAGGAGGTGACACTTGATTTTTCTTTTAAAAAGAAATCCTAAAGTCAGTTCTGTGTGGTGTATTACTTTGTGACAGATTCCTTCCAAGAGATATAGGATCTCCTGGTTGCCTTTAGCTTTCTAAAGAAAAACATAGCATCCACAGGAACTCCATAACCAACAATGTCCTGTACAACAAAGAGGGGGGTTGGCTTACCATAACAATACACTCCCAACAGGGGTATGTAAAAGGAAGTATCGACAGCTACCATGAGACTCCTTTCCTGGATAGAACAGTACAATAGTCTGTGTATGATCAAGTAATAGTAGAAGTGCCCAAACACAAAATATTTTTAGCTTCTTTTTTAGTTAACAGACAAGACTTCAGTAGTATCTCTTAGAAAGCACTTGTGTGATCATATCTATTTAACCACCATAAAACTCAGTAGTCTGGTCTCATTATTCTCTCCATCCTCTTCCCCTGCTTGTTCTAATTTATCATCATCCTGTCCTTTCTGTCTCTCTTCTTGGTATAGTGAGCCATAGCTGTTTTTAATGCTCTCTGCTTTTCCTGACCCAGTTAGATGCAGTAACAGAATTTTAATAAATGCATAAGTTAATAATGTAGACTTGATTTTGAGACCCCAAAAGTAACATCCCGTGTCAGATGGAGGACTGTGCCATCCTTAGGTACAAAAAAACTACACTGTCCTATTCTGGTGATGGTTTTTTTGTGACTGCTGAAGACATGTGGCTACAGGAGATGCTCATGTGCTATAAGATATAGAAATGATGTGCCAGCAAGAGTTATGTGAAGTTCCTCAATTTTTTGTAGCCTCCTGCTGCACATGTCCCATCTTCCTGTTGGTGGAATTAGATTTGAAATAGGAAAAGTAAAAAAAATTGTTCTTCTTAGCTGTATTGCCTTGCGAGGGAAATAACTGAGTGTGATTTTGCAGTCATCTAGCAATATGTGAGGTAATCTCAATCTGATGAGTTACATTTAATTGTGGATCTTATTTTTAGGGGGAGGAAAACTTGTGCTACTCAGAAGTTATTTGGAAAAGGTTGTTTCAGCTCATGAAGGCAGATATTGCCACATAACACATGAAGACATAAAATATGGCTCAGGGAAAAATGTACTTTGAGCAATTGGCTGGGTAGCTGGAAAAAAATGAATATAGCTGGATCTATTAACTTTGTTCTTCAGAGAATGGTGTTTAATTGGATGCTGTTCTAAGCAGACAATACTTAGATTAGGCTGCTTTTACAGGCATGTCTTTAATCATGTGCAAGATGTACATTGAATCTCTGTGGATGAAACATCAGCTGTCTGTGGTATTCTGGAAAACATTATTCTCACTTCTTGAGGACTCATGGCCCAGCAGTATAGGCTAAATGTACTTCATGGTCAAGGTTTCTGAGAAGTCTTAAAAGGACTCATTCTTGGAAGACTTGAGGAAATAGAGTCCTGTAAATAACGCTACCTACTTACATAAGCAGAATTCTTTTGGCAATGGAGGCTGGTGATAATGTTAAGGGAGAAAATTTCCTTCTTGTACTTCATTTCCTCATTTAATGGCCACTATCCACTAACTGAATACTGAGAAGAAACGGGCTCTTACTACGTGACTATGTGTGGTATGGGCATGTTAGTAACCTCTGTGGAATGCAGGTTTGGCCCTTGCTGTGGGAGTGTGCAATTTTAAATGCTCATGAAAATGCTGGACAGCTCGTGCCGGATGCTGCGTGGCTCGGGGCCAACTGTGTCCGAACACACAGAGCCGCCACTGGCCCGGGGAGCCCCTGACCCCAGCATGTGCATTTGAGTGCAGCAAGGAATGCTTCACTTGAAACATCTTATTAAGTACAGAAACATTATTATGTAGTGGGTTCTCGAAACTATTTTAGAGGCTAAATTTAAACACAGACTCCCTGTGTTCCCAGTTGAAAGCCAAAATGTTAGGACTAGCAGGACTGTATTTGTTGCTATTATGCTTTGGTCACAGTCTATACGTTTTATCTTGTTCTACACTTCCATTATATTTATTTGGAACTAGTAAATGCTGGGTTTTGTTATATCATGTAAACTCTTTTTTTTTTCTTTTTCCTCTCTTAATGCAGGTCTGGTTAGGTTCTGATAGCAGCAACAGTGAAGCAGCAGAACAGTGGAAAGATACCATTGCAAACCCTGAAAAGGTTGTTGTTAAATGGTACAGCATTGGTTCATCTTGAAGACTGGAGATGAAATTCAGAACTGATTTTTTTACAGAAATTCATATGCTGTCTAAAATAGTATAAATAAAAAGAAAGATTTGTCTGTGCAAGTTCTTCAGAAGTTCTCCACTGCATAATGCATCTGTGGAAACAAAAAATTCAGTTTCACCAAGAGAAATGCTGGCTAAATACTATAAAAAGAAGACTTAGGAACTAGGAAAAGTGCTCATTTGATTTCACAAAATCCATCTTGAAAAAAAGATGTTTGCCCCTTTTGGACTTCATAAAAGCACAGAAATTCAATTTCAGCGAGAAGCAGCTTGAATCAACTCTGCCACTGACACCATGCTCATCGGCCGTGTTGTCTTTGGCAGACTACAAAGTCCAGGGTATGGGTTGTGTCAGTGGCTTGATTCTGGGTACCTGTGAGCCTCTAAGGTTGTTGATACCATTTGATCAGAATAACACGTGCCTGAGCAAGTGGGGAAGCTGTGGCAGCAGGAGAAGGCATAAAGGGAAGTACACAATAAGGCAGTACTCACAGGCTTTTCTAATCTCCATTTTGGATGAAAGGTTATTCAGAAGGGTCGCCCTCATCCTTTTCTCAAAACAGAGATGGAAAGATAAAAGTTTCTCTGACTTAGTGATCCTTACAAGAGGGGCCCTCTAGACTTGCTCTGTTTGGGTAAATTCTGGCTGGAATCAATAGAATAGTACAAAAGAGGCAATGACTGTGCCTAGGATCAGAGCCAGTATTTTTAGATTGCTTTTTTATATAGAATACTTATATGTAAACCACTTCTATCTAGTCAACATGCTCTAGCATTTGCTTACATTGCCAAAACACAGGCTAACATGTACAAAGAAGCAAGCAAAGATTTACTGACTTAGGTTCTTTTTTGATATTAATTAAAATGCAGCACTATAAGGGATTCAGACTTTGTTTAAAGGATGGGCTGCTACTGCCCCTTGTTACACGTCTAGGATGCTAAAAAATTATGTGTGGGAGTATATTTTTATTACTTGTTTCTAGTAAGAAGAAATTACCATATTTTTTATTGCAAATTGTGTTTTTCCAACAAAATCCTAAGATTATATTTTCTATTAGTTACCATATTTTCAGGTGTTTATTCACAGTTATTTTTAGGGGGGAAAATACCAAGTATATAATTGATAATGTATAAATCTAAAAGCACAGACCTATTTGCACTACTTCAACTACCTGATTAGAAACTACATACATATTGCATTAACTCCACTGCTTACATATTTACTGTTGGCTGTCTGGACTGTACAGATATGTATGTTTGTATAGATGGTGAATAAATCTACCTTTGTTCATAGCCTGGATCCAATTTCACCATCTGACAGGAACTAGAGTGGCAGTGAGAGAACTCACTGCTGGAAGGCAAAGGAACATGGGGACCAGAGAAAACAGGAAACAGAGAGAAAACAGCTGTAACAGGAAAGCACATCCTCTTCAAGCATACCGCTCGGTGCATGTTTATTTCAAGTTTTTTGTCTTTGAGTGTCAGGAAAAAATGGAGTCACGTGGAATTATTTTTTTTCATCAGCTGGTAATTGAAACTTTCAAAACTTCAGGCATCCAGATTGTTGTTGAAATTTAATATTTTGAAAACAGAAGGATTTTCACAGACTCGTACATATTCTGCTTTTCAACCAGTCATTATAAAAGAACTGAAAAAAGGCTTTGCATCTTACTTGGAGAACAAACATCGATTCTAGCTCTTACTCTTTGCAAAGGACCCAGTAGGCCCAGAGGATCTTGACTGACACTGATAATTTTCAGCCAGTTAAAACAGTCAGGAGGAGCCTGGCCTGCAGGGTAAAATGAAAAAAGGAAGTGGGCTGAACTGATATTTTTGGAGTATCTTTACTTGAATACATGGATCTTTTTTATTCATTGTGGCTGAACATTTTATTCATTGTGGCAATAAACAAAAGTGCAAACTAACTGTTTCCTGATGCAGAATGCTGTTCTGTTTAAAAGAGAGGACAGGGAATATCCCAGTGTTTTGTAGACTTCAGTTACCACAGCAGCGGTTCTACAGAGTTTGCCAGCTCCGTGGATGCTGTATAAAACAGATTTCTGGGAGTGTTTTAGGACACTTACCCTTCTAAAGGCCTAACTAGTCTCTTCTTTTTTTTTTTTTTTTTTTTCCTATGTTAATATTTAACCTATATGTTTATAATAAAAGCTATGAACAACAAATATTCCTCTTTTTTCCCCAGTTGTTTATACTAATGTTTAGCAGCATCTCAAAGTGAAGTTCAATTCCTGCTTTTTTCTCTGAGAAAATGCCAGCTAACAAACACTGTTTCATGTAGTGCTGTCTGTAGGGGAGTTAACTGCTGACACACAGAGATGATTCCTAAGGCTTCTCCATGCAAGATGCACACAGGTAGTGCAGCATTCTGAAGAATTGCTCCAAGGCACTGCTTCATCCAGTGCTCATTCCCAGGCTTTGGCATGCATTCATGCAAGAATTCAATGAGTTAACAGTTGACATGCAAGAAGAAGGAAAAACAGGTGTCCTGGGACATTTTTCTAATGGTCACAGCTGTATGTTGTCCCTGTAAAGCATCCTCAGCCACTATTTTGATTGTTACATGCAAGTTTACTGTCATTGACCATACTGTTAAAGCTATTTTGTCAGTTCACTTTATTTGTAGATAAAAGGCACGTGGTTTATAGATGGATTTGCTCTTGCTTCTAGTTAGTGACTCACCCCGTTTCCTAACCTAAAAAAATTTGAAGAAGGCCGCAGAGGTTCAGAGCTGCACCAGTTTTATTCTGGTCAGCTCCCAAATGGATGTGGATGAACTGGAAGAACAATTATGATCTTATATTGAATGTTATTCATACGGAGATCTGTGCCTGCATAGTTAGAAACCAGTCATAGACTAAACTTGATCAGATTTTCCAAAAAGTGTGTGTATAATTTCACTGGTTACTCAAACAATCCTGTTTCATTTATTTATGACTAATAGTATTCTGTATGTAAACGAGGTCAACAAATTTATTTTTCAAGTTTTTATGTCTCAGTGACACACCATGGCACTCTTTTTAAAGAAAAAAATGTGAGATTCTTCCACAGAAGATGAGTGGGTGTAACCATTTGTAAACCACATTACTTGGAAAATAACTGTATTTGAGCATCTGATCTTATGTGATCACAACATAAATAGAGCCATGTTGTTAAATCCATTAGGCATCTCTGGTTTTTCCTTCTGTTGGCAGAACATCTGTATAAAACAAAAGGTGATTTTGTAAGCATTCAATTAACTACATATGCTGTTTGACTCAAAAATTGTTTGCCTGATGAAAGTTCCCTTTAGAGTTATGAGCTGATTTTGCAGCCAGAACATAAGCTTGTCTAGAAGTTTGGGGCAGGGTTGTCCCACATCTTATTTTCATCCTGCCAACATATATATGACATGGCTGCATAGTTGTGGAAAGCTTGGCATATATCACTCTGGACAATATATACCCTCCTTGTTTTTCCAGCTTCTGCTGCAAAATTACATCACCATGTAAATACAGCCCTGTACATGATCTCATGCTTGGTGCATGGAAAAAGCCGTCACTAAAATCAGCACCATGTTTCACAAACACTGCTCCTGCATATGTACATTCTTTTCTCTAGCTTGCACTGAGAAACAGGGCCTTGTTTCTCAGTACATGGCAGAATTCCCACTGTGTTCAGCAGAAGCAACCAGTCTTCAAAGCTGGTTTAGTGATGGTATGATTTAGCTAACAAAAGGTTACACACCATTTTTTTTTTAAATCTGTTTTTAAAATAGATGAAAATCTCTTCACACTGATGTTTCTGTAGAAACTGAATTTCATGAAAGTGGATCCGCATATCTTAATGTAATGCAATTCTTCCCATAGATTTCAGAGTCTTTAAAACAAGTCTGTGCTTATTCTTCCCCTATATTTGAGTGTGCAGTTTTTTCCTTCCTTTGATTTGACTGTAGATTGCTCTTCTCCCTCAGCATAAACAAGTCTGTAAACAAGTCTGCTTTTTGCAATTACCTTTCTGCATTTCTATTAACAGTTTCCCCTTCTTTACCTAGTATTGGGACCAGCATTATACATGTGTAATTTGCTTTTTAAAGAACTAGCTACAGGCAGAAGTCTTTAATCCTAGGGCTTGGCTTCTGTCTGATGCTCTACATATCTGAGCTGCCTTTGTTCACAGCTTCAAAGTTATGGTTCTTTGGTGCTCCCCAAATTTCTGTGTTGTCTACCTCCATTGGATACAACAATGGGACAAATTAGTTGTAAATTTTTATGTATACCCAGATATCTTTATTTGCCTTTTTCCTCCTCCAAAAATTGCCTTAGGAAATCATTTTGTGTGATGAGAAGGAACAAACTGTGCTTCTGACCTTTAAGAACAGTAGGACTGTTTGACTGCCACTGCAGTGCTTTGAGACAGAGGAAGCTCAAGGAAGAGTCATAAAAAGCTGCACCTCCTGGTGGAGGGAGGCCTGTACCCCCTCCATGTATGATCTGGGGAACACTCATTAGCCTGGGGACTGGGATCCCTTGTCAGATGCATGTTTTATTTTTTATCTTTATCTTGCAAAACTTTCTGGATCTATGAAGTGGGTAAATAGAGACATTTTCCATAGGAAGAATGATATGGTTCACATATTTCTGTGAAGCAGAGAACTAACTAGAAGATCTTGGAGGTCTTTGAAAAAAGCAGTCATAGGAATGTACATCTTAGTTTTCATATAGCCAAGCTTTGTCACGTGTCGTAGGAGTGTCATAGCAGAAGAAAAGGGCATGTACACCCCAAACCAGGGCTGGTCTTCCTCTGCATTGGTATCATTAGTCCTTTCAACATGGAGGTGGAACTATACATGCTTAACTGTCTTTTCCTGCAGTAAGGGCAAGGTGGGTTGGGAATTGTTGAAAGGGAGGTAGTGAAGGAGGTAAAATAAAAGCAGTTCTTTTGTTTTGAAAAACATTGCTTTTCAAAGCAATGTGACATGCCTGTAACTATTGACAAAGCTTTTATTTGACATAACTAAAGATAGATGCTTACGCATTTAGGTATTTGCTTAGGTTCTACCAATACTTCCTGGCATGAGACTGGATTCATCCTCTCTATACAACACTTCGTTCTGCTGTGTTCATTGACCTTTGAGCTCTAGACCTAATTACGCCTGATTTCCTATAGATTTGCCCCTCATGGCTGATTGACTTTGGTGTGCAAATCAGGGTAGACTTCTGCCATCTTTTTGCTGCACATCACATAATTACAGAGTTTCTGTCTCTGATAGATTCTCTCCTTTCTAATAAGAGGTGAGCCTATGGCAGTTATTCTTTCACCTGGGAAACTGGGAACTGGCTCTCCCTTTTCTACCTGAATGTTTTTGGGTTTTCTTAAATCCATTGAAGACAGAATTATCTGTGACATCTCTGCCATCAGTCACATTTGGCTGTAATAACTAATGGACTCAAAAATTATTGTGGACCTTGGAAGAGAGATGAGTGAAAGCAAGCTCTGCTGCTTCAGGACCCTGGGGCTTAGCTGTGTGGGGGGGTGCATTTTTATAAGGTTTAATTTGTAAGTTAAGTTGAGTTCATTGTACACTTTTTTGTTCAGCTACTGTCTCACAGTTTACTTTCTGTTTCAGTTAATGTTCTGGAATTTACCTCAAACGGTTCTTGCCCTGCAACTCTTATTTTGTTTCAATACTGGTTTTGTTCATTTTAATTTTAATAACTTCTGATTTTGTTAACTATTTCAGAGCTTCTCCCAGAGTTCTGGAAAAATCTTAGAGAGACGTGGGGTGATTGGGTAAAATTAGAATTTTTCTCTCTTATTTTTTCTCTGACTGGTTTTTGTGTATGTTTGTTTTGTTTTTCACTGTACTTTAAGATTTCTCTATTGGTTTGTAATTGTAAACATTCCTATGTTTGAATTCTCTCTTAAAAGTTATTGTTCTCTGGGGGTCGGTGTCTTTTCTACGAGGCAGAAGCTGCTGAGGGAAGGACCCCACCCCGGGGGCCCCCCCAATAAACCCCTCGCTGCCAAACCTTGGAAGAGTCCCTCCTTTTTCCCACTGCCATCGACACGCTAGCACTCTCGGTCGATCAAAAACCCACAAGACTGTTTAGGTGCTGGGGCGAGCTGAGCCAACGATACAGGCAGCCAGCCAGTCCACCTTAACAGCTGTGTTTTCCTCTGTTCTGCCACAGGCAAGAGAAGCTTTTCAGATCAGTGCTGATCATGATTCCAGCAGTACCAGTTCTCAAGGCAGCTCAAGCAGTCTCTCAAAAATGCATTTCTTAAAGCATGGACATTTTCTTGAAACATGTCCCTCTGTGTGAACAGATCAAAGTAGTGGTATAAGCATATGAGCTATGCCAACTGCATCAACACTTCAGCAGGAATTTTGGCCGTACAAGCCATGGATCCACTATTCAGGTGTAGACCCTCAGGTGGTGCAATATAAACTGGACTGTGCATTGGTAGATCCGAGCCAGCTCATCTTATCTGGGGGTCTGGAATGCAAGCCACAGCTGAAAATATATTTTCAGCAGCTCACTTGAAAATGGGAAAAAAGAACCCTCACCTACAGTCTGGACTGATACAGATTTACTCTAGAGATCCATGATTTACATTCTCAGTTTTAGTGCTTCCTGATTGAAATACAGCTTCATGATCAACAAGGCTTGTCCATTTCTATCCATTTTACTAAGGAAGATTTCTTGATATGGCAGGGATAGAGGAAGGTGGAAGGAAAGAATATTTACTGTGATCCTTGTCAACACTCCTCTAAGCTGCTTGACTGTTTCTCTGAACTAGTTTTCTGAGCTGCAAGTGGGAAGCCACTTTAACAGAAAATATTAAGATACTGAAAAAAAAAAACAAAACATAAAGACAACAAACTAATTCTTTGACACTGGCGCCAAATCTCTTTCTTCATGTGATGCAACAAAGGCAATTCTTTCTTGCCTTACAGAGGAGACATAAATCAATAATTACAAAAAAAGCAATGGTTATTAATTATAATATAGTAACATCAAATATTTTGCTTATTCATTAAAATATAGTATTATATATCCATATCTATGTTACTAAATAACTCAGAGAGTTAAGCCAGTGATTTTTTCAGACGTTTGCTTTTTCTTCACTTGAACTTCTGCATTTCTGACTGAGCAATGCAGATAAATTGGCTGTATTACCTCTGAGTGAGACTGAAGGTCTCTCATGCAGTATTCATTCAATAACTGCCTATCTGTAGAGAATATTGAATAACTTCTTTTAATGAATTGGATCTAAAATCTGAATTTTCCATTAGTTTTGCATTATCTCTTTATCAGTATGCAGTATGCGAAATAAAAATTATATAGGTTGTTGGAAGCAAGGGTGCCAAAGCATCTATAGGAAGGGTAGGTCATGAGGGATGCAGAACTGACTACTAACTTGTAATTCCAACAAGTGCAAATAAGACTCTAGCTGATTATCCCTGGAAGTAGTCTTTGAGGCTGTTCAACAGTCTTTGCAAAATAATGCAATGTTTTCACTGCAAGGATATCTCCTCTCAGAAGGTGTCTGCAGCTGTTACAAAACAATAGGAAAGACCAGAAATTTTCCAGTGAAGTGCTTGTGTACAAATTCCTCATTTCTGTGACTCAGTCTTTTACAGGAGAGCCAACACATGTACTTGAGAATGCATCTGCTAAACCAGTAGCCCAGCAATCCTCACCCCAGGGTCTGAGTTCCACTGTGCTCAGTCTTACAGGTAACTGATGTCTTACAGGCCATAGTCAAGTAGAGCTATGCAGCAAATCTTAGTTCTAAGGATAAAAATTAGAGAATTGGGGACATTAAAAAATATTTCACTAACAAGAATCTGAAATGTTCTGGATCTGCAACACATAAAGATTACAGTAATTTCAAATCATGCCTAGAGAAATCGGAAAGGGGGGAGCTTGGCATTTGAGTCTGGTCTCCTGAGACCACATGTGATAATGTGGTGGTGAGGCTTTTATCACTTCTTAACAGAGACCTATTTTCTAATTAGTGAGATTAACTTAGACCATGTGTGAAACTGTCTTACAGAAATACATCAACTGCATTACATGAAAAAAGGAAAAATATTAAATTCACATGTTTAGAAAGACAGGTGAAGTATGTTATAATCTTTGAATTTGGAGAAGTTCATTGAGGCCCCAAGAGGAGACCAGAACACACCTGGAAACTGAGACAAAAAACTGTGACACTACAAACCACAAAATAAATTTGTGATAATACCACTGGACTTCGCAAAGCAGTGGCATCCAGCTCACAGAAGCTCCTACGGGTTTACTACGGCTATGATTACATAGGTGAACCAAAATACTAGAAGGTGGTTAAAGAACAAAGGCAGAACAAAGGCAGGTAACACTAATGAAGAGGTTATAGGAGAAAAACCCACACTGCTTCTCCACTCTGCAGCAAATGGCACAACCTAAGACAATGTTCAGCATTTTGACAAAGATGCAAAACCTGCAGTAGACTGGAGAGCCACCCAAGAGATTGCTCATGCCAGTACCTTGGGCAGAGAAGAAGCAATGACACTCCTATACCAAAGGAATTCTTCATGGTGGGAGGGTCAGGGGACCATGTTGTGACAGGTAAAGCACACAAAGCTACTGACTGCTATTAGACAGGGTCACAGAGTGATAGCTAAGAAACTAATGGGACTGTGCTTATGTTGGAAACTGGCATCCAACTGCCTTGGTGCCAGTTATCAGCCAGAGATGGCAAAGAAAAGAATCCTGATATTCTGCAGTTTTGGGACCTGTCATTTGTCACACACACACACATACACACAGAGAGACACATGCACCCACAGACTGAGGGACAAATGATTTAGGCAGCAGAGCAGCCTCATAGGACGTGGTCCTGTGTTGAGTGAGTTTGTTACGGTGAATAGAAGTAACCATTAAAAATCCAACTTTCTTCAAATGCCACACCACCAAAGAGCACATTTTGCTTAGGGAGAGAGAATTTCTATGATCTCCCCCAGTGAAGTTGGCATCTTTCTCTACAGCTATCAACCTGGCAGTCATTCACTCCCAAACATACAGTCCTCGCAAGCCTATGCTAAGTATTTCCACAGGAAAAAGCTGTTTAGCAATTTGACAGCAGACTTCTTTGGTTAAGTGCAGACAGAAGATCTACAAAGCAAAACAATCTGAAGTGCAAAGGGAGCATAGCACAGTATATCACACTTGTATGGAGACCCTACAGATTCAGCCGACTATCAGATAGAAAGAAAGGCACGTTTTGGTACCACACAGCCATCAGGGGATGATAAGATTGCACTGAGTCTTCATAGTCCATTCAATTTGGAGTGTGCAATCATGTCAGGGATAATATTCCAGTGTGCTGAGGTTAATTGCTTAATTTATGTTTATCCAAGCTGATTGCAGGCCTCCCAAATTACATACACTCTTAAAATATTGAAACATCTCCTGACAGCTGTAATAAATTAGCTGGCTCTTGTAATTTACAGGAAGGAGACAGTAAGGACAAAACTACAGCACAGTAATTTCTGGAGGTTGATACTGAAAGCACAAATGGGCACAGCACACATTTTCAGAGGGTGAAACTGGTATTCTGTGCTTCAGAATGAAGATTCTTGAACTGATAATGTATTGTTTCAAAAAAAAAACCAAACCAAAAAAAGGAAGTACCATCCTGAGACCATAGTTAAGAGTTTTGCATGGATGACACAGTTATGTATTGTTTCACTTTCTAGTGAGAAGGCCCCAGCTGCAGAATAGTGTTGAGCAGTAGTCGACATCTTTCAAGAAAAAAACAGAACAAAACAGAGTTTAAAGGAAATTATGATATCAAGAACAACAAAATCTGACCTGTGAATAAGGAGTAAGGTTGGTCAAAGATGGGAAAGAGAGAGATAAAATTCTAATATTCTAATATGCAAATGTTTGTGGAAAAGGAAGACAAAGATTGACTATTCTCATGTCACTAGGAATGAACTGAATACGCATATCATCACAGATAAGTTTCAGCTAGAAAATATCTGCTTTGATTTTTTAAATGACCCAGCAATATTTCACCATCTCTATAAAATACTGAAGCAAAAAGAATGTTCTCAGATACAATCTGAGTATCTTAAAAGCTTGATTATTACTGAAGATGAATGAGAAGGTTGTTTTCTTTACTTCTTTAGTCTGCTGTCCTGCAGAAGTCTTTAAAAAACAGATCTTACCAGCAGTTCAAAAATTATATATGGGAAGTTCTAGTGATATCAGAATTACATCCCTTTTTGACTGGCTTTTTAATCCTTTCATGAAAGTTTGGCAGTATTCAGAAATAAGCCTGACCAAAAGTTAATTTTGCTAAGGGAGTGTGATGTACCCACCTCACCGCTGATGAGGAAATAACCTTACACAATTCACCCATTGGGCAGATACTTATTTCTGACACAGTAATGGTCCACATGGTAAATATAATGTTAGTATTACCATAAAGCACAACTTTCAGCAAACACAGCTCCTCCACTTTTATTTAATCTATTAATTCCCTACTGTCTGTTCTGTCCCACAAACATTGCTCTGTAAAACCTTTCCATTACATCAGGTATGAACAAAAAGCTAAAACAAAGGTTCATTGACTTCCTCAGTCAGGGGCCTCATCATGCCTTCCTTGGGCACCTTTCATTGCAAGGGGTGTGTCAAGTATGCACAGGGTTCCTTGACAGGCCACCAGCCAGAAATATGAAAAAGTACTATTGAAAAAGTTTAGTAAGTCTTGTTTTCCGATTTCATTTTGGAAGCTCTTCTAGTGATTTTCACTGCATGAGCCCACTTTCATCAGTACAGTTATTAACAATGGCTTTAAATTAAACAAGATGAAGATGCCTGCAATACAATAATGGTGTTATACAAGCAGGGTGGGATTTGTTCCAGTTCCCTCTCATGAAACAAATGGGACCATACTGAAATCAGTAAAAATGCTTTAAATTTGAGAGGTTTTTTTCTTTTTAAGTGTCATCCCATGGTACCATCACAATCTTTTTCACTTAGGAGCTGTAATCTGATGTTTCTGTCGATGGGGATGGCAAGGATTTCATCAGAGAGAACAGCTATGCTAATAATGTGGAACAAAACATTAGCAGCAAGAAAATACAGCCTGTTCTTGGTTTTAAGCTGAATTTGCCTTAACTTGGTGAACTGATGGCTGCTTTGAACTTGAATATGTTTTGACTTAGTAACAAGTAAAAGATAATTTAAAAACTCCCACATTCTGTGTTAATGGGGCACATACATGGGGAAAAGTTTAAGAAGGTAGCTTTTGCTTATGTATCTGTTATGCATAGCTGAAAATCCGAGCAGCACCACCAGAAACTTTTAAAATTAATTTATTTGCATTTCAGTCCCACCTATCCACATTTATGGTATAGTCTGTAGTACAGTCCAGATGAAATTGATTAAGCACATCCTGAATTTCAAAGCCCTTCTGTGTCCAGGCATATTTGTTAAGAGTTTGACGCACAAGCAGCTTTGCTGTTTCCCGAACAAGTTCAGGTATAACAGGACCGGGCCTACCATGTCTCATGTTGATTTTCTGATTATGATATTTTATTACACTTCATTTATACATTGAAACCATTTCTTTTTTTCTACAGTGTTTCCTGTTGGCAACGTGCCACTGTGTGAATGGCATATAGTCTTGACTCCTTTTGTAGTATCGTGTGGTCTAATGCCAACTTTTTGTTTAAAAAGGGTGTGAAAGGATTTCGTCTATGAGAAAATGATGCTAAGCATTAGCTGTGACATCATTTGAGTACCTGCCTCAAGAATAACCCCGGATACTCTCAGAGATACAGAATAGAATAGAATTTTTTTAATCAATTTCAGCAAGAACTCTGCTATAAAACCCCAAATGTCCTTTCTGTCTTTAGTTCCTAGCTTAAGTAAAAGTTTTGTTCTTGTTCATAAACAAATTTTAGCTGATACCAAATACCTAACTACTATAAATGTATGCTCTGGACAAAGGCCAACTATGATAACCATACTTGGCCTTAGTAAGTGTCAAATTAATTTCCAAAGCTGTTTAATGTGGTTATCAGTTTCCCATCCTTATTTGTTATGCAGCGTTGCTAGGTGCTCTTATAACACCTGTGATACAACCTCTGCTCAGCTGATTTTGTGAGTTTTCCTCTGGGAACAGAAAGCTTTTAAAATGCATAGGTTGTGTTACAGCAATAAAAATATCACAACAGAAATAATGAATAGATATTTTTTTCAAATGAAAATGAATATGCAGATAATCTAATTTATTTTCTAATTACTTAGACTTTCTTCCTTGGAATGAGTATTAGTTTCAATAAAAAAACAATGGCCATAAACGGTTCCAAGATTTGTATGTGAAGCTAACAAATTAAGAATTAAGAGAACTTAATTGAGTACATATTGTCACGTTCCCTTCGTAAGATGTTTTCTTGTGGAACAGACAAAACAAAATGTTATTATTATTTAGCTCCTCTGCTAATTTTTTGTAAAAAGTTTAGGTCTCAAGGTAAGGTCTTAGGCCCTTAGAAACCAATGGAGTTACTTTTAAAAAGTAATTTATAATGTTGCTCTTTTCCTAAGGAGAATACATCTGTTAATAAGAAATGACAGAATCATTAATTTTACTCATTTTCTTGATAGACTATTCATTGCCTCAGGTATATTCCACAAAGATAGAATAAGAAAGAAGCAGAAGACTTAAGAATAAGCCATGCCCAAATGACTATGGGGTAGCAGAAAGATGATATGGGCTTTTCTGTGTAAGGTCATGCATCTAGTTTGTGTGTACCTACAGAGGGATCCGCAGAAGGAACTGTAGAAGAAACTGGCAGAAGGACCACAAGATTGTGCAGATTAAGGCCCCCAGAAGAACAGAGAAGGCCAAAAGGTAGCAGGCAGCTGACACGAACAATAGAGCTGAGCTTGGTTAGACACTTGTGCCACTCTGGCAATACCAACTATTTCTGAAGACTATTTGATTATTCAGTGTGCTCTGGCCGCTTTAAAATGCTCTAGAGAAATCAAACCAAATAAACCTTTTTTTCATAACTATCAAGTTAAAGCATGAAAAAGCAGAAACTGAAGTAATTTTCATGCTCAAATGATGTATTTTTCATATCTTTAATGTGCTACTTTTTCATTAACCTTATTTACAAGTTTCCTTGGTTTATCATTCTTAGTTTAGGAGTAATAACAACAATAACAAATAAGGTCATCTGGAAAAAATTGTCTGGATTTTAATCTACATTATGAAATCCACTTTCAAGTAGTTTTGTCAGGGGCTAATTCCCAGCATTGGTTAAAACAGCTTTGGCGGAAAATTAGATCTTTATTAAGTGCACATTTTAGATTTCTGGGGAAAATCTTGTTTTCTTTTAAATTAACTAATTAAATACTCAGAAATAGTCTCTTAGCCAAAAGCTGAAAAGCCTCACTTTGGAAATACTCCCATATCTTCCTATGGGAGCTGTAGCTCAAATGACTCATTGTCCTCTATTAGGAGTTGCTCTCTGTAAGGACACTGCAACTCCAAGGAAGCACTGAAGGCAATTGACACAACAGGAGACTGATAGACATAATCACAAGCCAAACCTGAAACCTTGGGTACTGCTCCAAGGAACCAGCAGGATGACATTTTCTAGACTCTAGCTTTTGGAACTCTTAGGGAATAGCTAGAAATGTGACTTCCTCTTGTATTCCAAGATTCTTCATCTTTTCCTGCAACATAAAATTTCCAAGAGCAATGGAATAAAAATTACTATCAACTTGTCTTTCTCCTTGCTCCTTTGAAACTGAAATTATTCATACACTGAACATGGGAACCAGACAGGGTTTTGCTATTGTGGGAGTTTGGCACCAATAGCACTGGTCCCACTATCTTCCAGAAGTATCATCTGACAGCTAACTTAAATCATCTTATACCCGGTGTCTGCACATCTGTTTGCATACACCAATTAGAATTTATATAACCCTAAACTATATTGTAAAGAAAGTTCATCCACAAAATATCCATCAGCACAGCGTAACAAACAGTCTTATCTTACATTAGGCTTCCACTCTTTCCCGTTCAACATATGGTTTCACTTTGAAAGAGCAGACTTACAATAAACGGTATCATCAGTAGGCTGATAAATGCTGTAATTCATAACAGGATGTCTGTTTGAGGAAGATTTCCCATGCCTAGTCAATGCTTAATTGCTGCCTAAAATATTAACTATTGCTATATATTTAGGCATTGAGTACTGCATATAGGAAAAGAAATTACGGTTCTTCCCCATCTCTTCAACAATTTTAGTTTTTCATTTATTTTACATGTACATGCTGGTGTTTGGATACTTAACAGAGATGCTAACCTCAAGATCCTTTGCACTTAAGAGATAAATGGAATCTTAACTCTACCTCAATGGCCCTGGGTTTGCTGCTTTGTAATGTGGCACATCAAAAGTTCTGAATAGTGGAATTTACACTTCACAGTGCAAATGTAATGGAATCACCAGGTCCTACACTGGGTGCTGCAAGTCTCCTAAAAACCTACTGGCCCAGATGAAAACTTGGGCCTGCCTGTATGAAACATTTTGCTTGGAGGTCAGATGAGGTGCAAAGGTGTTAGAGACCCTTGAGGTTTCTGAGGTTCCTTGTGACTTTTTAAAGTCTTTCTTCTTTTTGAGACATCACCAGATTACATACAGTTTCCACTTGAACCATCAGTGTCTTTTGCCTAGGCAGTGAAATAGGTCACTGCAGTGAGATTATTTCTCTGTGGTAACTGTGGATGTATATACATAGCTCCCAAAAGAGACAAACCACACCTATCTTCAAAATAAAAGGCTAGTGTGCGTCTATGATCAGTGCTTTTTCTTATAGAAAAATGAGACGTCTTATAGACATGAGTCTGCAAAGAAATGCTCCCAGGAGAGTGCTCAGGTAAGTCATATATAGAGTGGTATGAAGACTGAGCACAATGTGGAGTCTGCCTGGTGATGTACTGCCATGACCTGTAAACATGGAAAAGGATTAAGGTTCTATCGACATGCTGACGTGGGAGGTTTATGACTAAGTCAATCATCCTGTTTAAAACGCAAACTTGCACTCATCAGAAAAACATACAAAGGCCACTAGTAGTGCCTGGAGCCAGAAATTTCCAGGTTCTGCTCACACAGAGCAGCTGGCAAAGACAGATTCCGAAGATGAAACAGAGGCAAGGCAGGAGATGATGGGACTAGAAAACCAGGCACCCCTTACCCAAGTGGTATGGGATTCTAAGCCTAGCAGAAATCATCAGCCCACTTCTGGTGTTGGATGCAAAGCTATGCCTCAGAATAGCAAGTCCTGGATCATTTGGCAAATGAAAGAGCAAAACCCTAACCAAGCTTTTCAACAATCTTATCACTTTATTAAATACAATAACACTAAGATAATAAAAATATATTTACAAAATATATATGATATCTTTACTAAATACAATAAATATACTATAATAAATATAATAAATATAAGATAATATAGCATAATATGATACAATATATAATAAATACATAATGAATGTAATAATATTAAGATACCTTTTGTAACACCCTCAGATGAATAATGTCACAATACAAATGCTGATCCTGAAGGTATATGCCAAAGAAATTACACTTCTAGGGGTGCTCCAGCCTCAGTTGGGAATTGGGAAAGAAACAATTCCCCATGTAATTGTCATTCTTGTCCATTTTTTGGCATGGAACCATAAGAGCACTGAAAGGCTTGTTCTTCTATGTCCCCAAATCAAAGCTTTATCAGCTAATAGAGGAGATATTTGGACATCCAGATATGATGGAGTGAACAGTTTCTCCTTCAACTTCTTGATAAGTGAATAGCATTCCAAGCTGATATCATGTTTTAGGCTGACGAACTACCACATGGGCTTGGGAAGGCAGGGTACCTGGAAAAATCTAGATTTTTGTCAAATTCTACAGCTTCAAAATCGGCCTGTAACTGAACAGATGAGCAGAAATTGGGTACAGACTGATGCCTGTTTATTAAGTGCTTCTCTGTTTCTCACTTTGCAGTGCACCATGAAAACCAGTCTCAAAAGACTACCAATTTAAGAGGCCTCTGTATAAAGATCACATGAATCAATAGCTCATTGTGAATTCAGTAAATTTTAATCACTTTTAAGTTTTTTTCCTTATTCTAGGATCATCTGTTCCATTTGGCCATTTCTGACATGGATTTTACTTCCTCATTCCATGTACACCCACTCTCCAAGTTTAGCCAGAGGATCAGGTGTCCAAGAAGCAGGATAAGTCTTGTCATAGTAATTTCTTGCAGCAACAGTGTCTTCAGTTGATCAACATTAAACTTTCTCACAGTTCTTTCCTGTTTAGTTGCAAACCTGTTTAACCTGTAAGCAGTGCATAGTGCTTGTAGAAGTGAGGGAGTTCAGAGTCTTAGGTGGGTCAGCTCAATCCAAGTTTTTAGCAAACAGCCCTACTGAGATTATTTCCCACATTCATGGATATACATTCTACATATTTTATAAAAGCCAGGCTATCTGCATATTGCCTTTCAGAACTAATATCATAGTTCTGGTAAGACTGCCAGGAGAAATGGGATACAAACATCTTGGCCACTGAAACTTTGCACTGGTTTGCAAGACATTATGTGCTCTCCAAACAAGGTATAAGGCACAGATCCATTACAGAATTCCTAAACAGCTCCCACACAAGCAAATAAGGAGTGAATAATTGTATTTGCATTCCTTAATTTTTTTAATTTTCACGGGTTTATATAAAAAAACAATTGCTTAAAATTTGGATCATGTTTCTTGAAACTTTTGCAAATCCATATGGGTGTTTTTGTGCTTTTGCTTTTTTGTAGTCTTGGATTTCAACATCAATTGTTCCCATGGTAATGTTCAACACCGTTGTCTAAACACAGTCTGGTATCGCCTCAAGTGTGTTTTGGCACAGTAACTTCTTTTAAGTGATGTAGGTTTGAGTTGTTTTGGTATGGTTTTGTCTTTCAGTATGTCAATACTTAAGCAAATGGCTGAGACTGTAGCTTATTACCCACACTACATCATAAACAATCATATTTCTCTTTTATTTTGTATTACCCAACTCTATGTTTACATCTGTTGTCTACAAGCACACTGAGCCTGTGCCATCTTTCCTCTATATGTGTGTGATTAATTCAAACAGGCACTGACTCGCTCCTGAAGCTTTTAGCTTTATTCAAAATTAACATGAAAAAGAAATAGCATTTTTTAACTTAAATACCTAGCCAGGACATACATACTGTGACTGTAATTCCTTTCAGCATCCATCTTAAATACTGAACTGCAGTTAATTAAAACTCTGTCTGTCCTTCAGATGTCTTTAATGCTGTTGTGTGTGGATAATGACATACTAGCTTCTCACTTCAGTGGCCAAACTAAACAAATGGAAAATAATTCTGGTTTGGGTAGAATGGAAAACATTTTAGTCAACCCAAAACAAAAGAATTTATTTTTATTTCTTTTTATGCATCACCTGGAAAATCAGCTTTTAAATGGAAATGTAACGTCACAACTATAGTTTCGTTCCAGTTTTGCAGCAACAACATGCACAGTCCTTTTCTGCATTGTTTTCGGGTCTCCAGAAAACATTTCTTATTAAGTGGCATATAACTTTCTTAATAATTACTATGTTCTGCGAGCATGTTTCTCAGGAAATCTATTATTTGCTACGAATGGAGCTCCCTAGTCTGCTGGATTGTAAGAAGGGGAACTCCATTTAATTTTTCTCCCTGTGCCAAAGAGGAACTCCCCGAAGTTTTATATATTATCTTCTGTTGAGGGGATTAATTTTATATTGAGCTGCCCTGTGCATCCCAGCAGCTCCTGCTCATAACCAGCACCGCCCGGGCCCGCAGCCGCGTCCCGCAGCCGCCACCGCGGAGCTGCCCCGGGCACGACTCCCCGGACACCCCGCACTGGGAGGGGCGGGCAGAGAGGTCGGGGCCGCCGCCCTCGGCAGCCCCAGCCTGTGCCTCTGCCCGTCCCCTACGAGCTGCCTGCTCCCGGGCCCTTTCGCCCCGCTAATGTTAACCACCAGCAGCCAGCGGCACACCCGGGCCGCGGACCGTGGCTCTCGCCGCCGGTGCCGGTGCCCGGCCCCCGGATCCCCACACGCGGCCCGCAGGGAGACAAGATGGCGCCCGTCCCACGCCGGCGGCCGCGCTCTGCGCTTCTCCCGGGCCGCCCGCTGCAGAAAATGAACCATCCTCTTGATCTCTCCTGCCACGCAGTGGCTGCTGTGGAGAACTGTCGGAAAACCGCGTGTCAGGCCTGGGTAAATCGGGAGGTTTGAGGGCAGATTTAGTTCCCCCGCCCTGTTGTGGTTAGTTCGAAGTACAAACCCACCATTCCCCCCCCGCAGTTTCTCAGCTCCGGGTCCATCAAGGGTCGCACATCGACACACTCAGGAGCCAGCTCACAGGTTGTTCGCAAGCTTCTCTGCCGTTCTTTTCTTTTAGGCGGGAAATAAACACCAAGAGTGAAGAGTTTGATTTATTCTAACACCATTATTATCTGTTAAACTGAGCACGGGGCCAGAGCCGCATCGGAAGCCAGGAGCGGCTGGTGCTGATCTGAGGCGGCAGAACCAGGGCTGGCCCACAAAACACTGCCCGCATCAGGGCTACCAAACCCAGCTCCGCTCCTTCAGGGGCCATGTGCCTCCCTCGCAGTGGTGCTGAGCAGCACTGGGCTCCGTGGGCTTAGCAAGTGCTTGTCAGCTGCAGTCGTAAATGGGGAATGGCGTTGCATGGTACCCACACCACTCCAGGAACTACCACAGTTGAAAGCAGAAACAGCGGCTATTAGGGAGTCAACAAAAGCAATTCCTATAGGTAAGTAAGTAGCCCTATATCCTCTTATAGATGATTCAAAGGCAATTAGGCTTTCTCAAATTGGTTTGGCAATTTCAGCACATGTTGCTGCTTTCAGTCAGGTGAGAGAACCTGCTGCTTCCCTCGTTGCAGAGGGTAAAAATAAGGAGTCTCTTTTGATTAGTAATTCACAGAACTGAATCTATGGTGTCCACAGGGTCTTTGGTAAGGAGCCATCTGATGCATTTGTCTGATGAGCTGAAAACATACAGGTTTAATCACTATTCTGACCTACCTCAGAACAGACATCGATTGGGAAATACTTCTCTTTAGCAGCCCACCAAGTCTTACCTAAAGAAGAACACAGAGAGACTACATTCGGCTGGTTCAAATTTACCCCATTGTCCAGGAAGGCTTTTAAGCCAGTGTCTGGCCTTCCATCCCATTTCTAATACTACTTAGCAGAATGAATTCCTGATCTTCCTTGAAAAAGAATTCTCTCCATTTAAGGTCACAAAATGTACAGTCAGGATGGTATTAATTTTAATTTATATGTCCAAGAAAAGTACAGTTTAAAAATATAGCTTAGTTGTGCCATTTCATTTGCTGAAAAAAATTAGTTTCCATGCTACTTGAAAAAGAAGACTGATGGCCCTGTGCTTCCAAAAATTCAAATACACATGTGCAAAACAGATGGTTTTTGGGTTGACTTCTCCATCTTTCTAGCATCCCGATTGACAAGGGAGACAATTTCCATCATTTTTATCCTTTAAATAAACACTGAGAACCTGTTGAGACCCTCTTTTCAGGTATTACTCCCTAAGGAACATATTCTGTATGACTCAGGAGTCTCATTTATTGCCCATTGAAGCCAATAGCAAATTTTCCTTTGACTGACCCAGTGGTCACAGATGAGGGCCAGGCAGTGAGCAGGCCTCTGTTCTGCCAAGTTTCAGCTAAAGACACACAATAAAGAGGCAATACCTCTCCCAGAGAACTTAGAATCTAAGATAAGAGGTAACAGTAATCTGCCGTTTCCTAATGTTCCCAACGAACAGTTTGAGCATTCATAACCTTCAAAGACTTCACTGCAAAAAAAAAAATTCTTTCCATTTTAACACAGAATTATAGAATGGGTAGAACATAACTGGGCCAATGCAGTTCACCTATGACATTCTGGAAGTTTTCTCTCCCCCATTTAATGATGATTCCAGCATTAGCTGAGAAACACTTATTAGTACTAGGATGAACTTTAAAAAAAATTCCTTTTAAAATGGATGCACTAAGCTGAGCACTTCCTGTGTTGCCTCTGCTAATTCTGGAGCTAAGTGTATTTGAAGAGAAATGTATCTCCTTAACCTTTGTTTTCTCATTTGGCTGAGTCTACAGTGATCTTGTGTTCCATGTTTGCAAAATGAGCTTTGCTGCTAGTTTTACTGCAGGGTCAAGTATGATGAAAAAGTATGTAGAGAGAAAGCCAAATCCTTCTTAAAACACAGATGTCTTAAATTTTCCAAATGTCATTTATGTTTAGCAAATAGGGTGGGGGGCTGGATGCTGATGGATTGACCGTAAGTGATCAACCTTTCACTGTTAGACCACTGGTCCTAAAGAAGCACAGAACAGTGAGAATTACCAATTACTGGTTTGTATTTGATTCTATGAAATATGCTTGCTGGCCATGACCCATTTCACAGGGAACAAATCTGCACTTCTTAAAAACCTGCAGCAATATTAAGAACTCATTATCACAAATATCAACTTATACACACACATTTTTCTTTCAGCATTAGATCCTTTAGACTAGTTTTGGGGAAAAAGCATATATTATTCTGAAGCTGCACCTCTGCTCCTGTTAAGCAGCTGAGGCCTTAGGAATGTAAAGAGAGCACCCAGTAATAGCAAGAAATTTAGAAAATAAGAAGTCAGCCAGAACTATTTTGTGGAAACTTATGGAGATTAGACCTGGAGACACCATTGACCTTTAGATTTCTGTGGGGAAAGCGCATGCTATTTACAGTAAGTATTTGGGAAGCTCTCTCAGCTTCCTTGAGACTAACAAATTGGTTTGGCAACATGGACTGTGCCATGACCTTCTTTATACTTCCCAGTGACTGCTGGGTTTTTTCATTATTAACTTTCTGGTGAGAACTAAACTTAGAAGATTACTCCTATAACAACTAGTGATTTCTTTTATTTGAATTAGAATTCTCTTTAATATAAAAGTTTCCTTTATTTCTATTTTTTTCTCTTCAAATATTCTTTTCTGCTGTTTTAAGTGGCAATTTTCCTTACTAAGTACAACTTTCTGCTGCTTGTTTTGATTACCATGTTTTACTGGCTTATCATTTTTTTGCAACACTATGTTTGGCAAGCATTGGTCTACACTGATAATATACTGGTATCATAATGATAACATGATCTCATTTTTGAGAGAGTGAGCCAACAGGTTCTGTAATACATAAAAACCTTTTTACAGACTACCATTGTGCTTTGCATCGGTTTTTGATACCAGAAATTGAAATTCTGAGATCAAAAGTCTTTCCCTGGCTATGTCAGAGACATTTTTAGGTGAATTAGGGACAATAGTTTTCACCACAGTATCTCATTTTCACCATCACACTGAGCCTGTCTGGTTCTCAGGCACATTGGAACTCAGCTTGCTGACATTTTTAAAATAATTTAACATATTTGCAAGTGCTACTTGCAATTACTGTTAACTCTATGAGCTGAGCATTGTAATATGGAGATGTTAAGTTGTTCTAGTGCATATGTTGTGAGAACTGTAAAAGACTTACTGCTGCTGTGACTTTCGCAGCCCTGTTGACTTCTGATGTTTTATAAATATCTATTTCTGTATGTCTGTATTTGTATACATTGATATATACAGAGCATATATTGGCTATGCAGGGCAGTAGTGTTTTTTCCTTCAATTTCTGCTTCCACTTCTTGAACTTCCTCATTTTGCACTTTATTCCAGGATATTTGCCACAGATGACCAATTATTTCCTGGTTTTATTACTCTGTATTTGAAGCTGTTTCCTTTGCAACTTGGGAGGCCATCACCTGTGAGTAAGGCTTTCCTGTGGGTTTGTGTTTGGCCAGCTGGTAGAACTGCAGTCCTGTCAGCAGTGTATTGCTGCACAGCTGTTTGTGGTACAGTAACCTGCTTGTCCACACTTGGCCCCCTGTTCTATAAGAAGGAGAAAATGCTAAGCTTTCAGAGCTGACTGATGCTGTGATCTTTACTCACTGTCTGTAGAAGGATAAACATGGACACTTCTAAAAGAAATTACATCTTTAAAAAATGGGGGTGTTAGTTATGTTCTTTAGATTTTGTTCTTTTCTACAGCTGGCCTGGAGTATACAAAACCTGCCATAAGTCCTTCAGAGGGAATAACATACCTCATACCAATTAACAGTATGAGCAGATGATTGCAAGCAGATGTGTGAGGGCTGCTTCAGATGCTGCTGACCCCTCCCTTCAGCTGGCTGTGAGCACACATCATATTGTATCCAAGGTGAGATGTGTTAACTCCCCAGGAGGAGAGATTGGCAGCAGGCAGCTCTGGTTGTCAACATTTTTAAACTGCTGCTGCTGGTCTTCACACGGTCAGAAGTGAAATGCAGGTGAATTTCAGCTCTGTAGTGATTGAAGCTGTTGAGGCAAGACTGCTACTCCAAGGCCTGATAGGAGACAGTCAATAGCCTTTACTCTCAAGAGGATCTGGTAGCCATGACCAGTAGCAAATTTAAAATGTAATCTATTTTTTTTGGTGCTAGTAACCTTAATGTACATATAACGCACCTGGGAGAGGCAGACTATTGTTTTGATTTTGGTGATGACCATATGTCATTTAAAAAGTAGATTTTCTTAGGCATAGATTTATGGCTTTTCTTTTATATGCCCATTCTTTATTGAAGTAATAGTGTTATTAAATATCTGTTTAGTCTCTTGAGAGAAGTTATCACACAAACCAGTTTGTGGTATGTGATTTACAAAATTTTTGAACTGAAGCATGTGATTCACTGAACTGAATGGAATTAATTAAATGGGACTGATAGTGAGTGATCTTACATTTGGTCATATACTTGTCACACAGTTTTTTTATGAATACTGTAACTGGAAATGTGCACTTGCTGTTGGTCTTGGCAGCCCAGCATCGTCGTGGGCAATAAACTCAAGGTAGTCCTGCTTGAACAGGGGTGTTGGACCAGATGCCCTTCAGCAGTCTCTTCCAACTCCTGCCGTACTGTGATTCTGTAGTCAGAAATCTTTGGGTGTCTTTTGAGTGTGAATTTAGCCTGTCGTAGCATTGTCTACATCACAGTTTCTTTTCTGTACCAGTAGCAAGCTCAGCAGTTGTCAGTCTTGCACTCTGATTTTGGTTATGAAACTTAAATTTCCACCTTGAAAATACATATTTGTCACCTTCAATTAATTGCAACCTATGACTTTCAATTTGATCCTCCATGTTCTCAACTCATAAATTTGTCTTTTTGCATAAAACGCATAATTTGCATATGTTGACTTTAGACTGAAAGTAATGATGTATATGAAGTTGTTTTCACTAAGATTATGGCCTCTCTGATCCCAGAATTGCTACAGCACATATGCTTTCAAGGAAAAAAAAAGGTGTGTACCAAGAATTTAACCAATTCAATCAGTTACTCATCTATGAAGTCTGTGAAGTATTTGACCAGTTTAATTGCAAAGAAAGAATAGCAGAAGACTTCTCAAGTTAAAACATGTATTTTTCGAAGAAAACCATCTATTATTTATATGGCATACATGAGGAGAATAATATGGAAATGAGAAAGAAGCTTTTATGGATGTTCCCAACAAAGAGATCATGAGCAACACCCATTCTTGCCTCTTCCATTTTAAAATGGAACAGGACAGATGACGTCCAGTTGTTCCCAGTACATATGTGATTTGCATGAATAGTAAATTAGTTTAAGTGACAATGCTGACACACTTGTTTCACTAATTCTCTGTGTTGCCACAGGTCTTGTGGGACTGTGTAGATACCCTACCTGTCATTTAGTCTTTGTCTTGTCTGCTAGGCATCTTTGCAATCTCTCAAAATTACAGACCGTTACAAGAGAAATTACATGTTTAAATAAGGCTTCATTCACTCTCATTCCTTGACTCCTGATACAGTATTTTAAAGTTCAGTGCTAAGAAACTTGGTGATAGCTAATTGAAGGTGAGGTGAATAGTGGTAGGTGGCAGCTGTTTATTTCAAAGAGGTGAGTTGCAGAGTAGAAACAAGTATGGAGTGGGAAGATAGAAGCTGAAACTTCCAGATAAATGGATGTACTGAACATGCATTGCCCAGAAAAGAACATTTTAGGGTGGGCTGAACAACTTTGAATTGTAACCCTGGAGTTTAGTTGCAGCTACTTGAATTTGACTGGGATGTTACCAGTGAATATTCTTATAAGAATGCAAAGAATGAACAAAGCTTTGATCTTCTGTATAATCAGAATAATTAGATCCCCAGCGGGGGGTGGTGCTGCTGCAGCTGTTTGTTTATGTTCAGACCTTTCAGTTTCCTGACTAGGAGAATAATTAATGTGCTATTTCCTTGGAGGTCTTTCAGAGTGCTGACCAGATTCCATCTCTTTTTCCTTGAGAAGCTTTTCAGTGATCTAGCTATACCCAAATACAATTAACCATTCGTTTTGCTTGTTATTATATTTGTCTGAAAGTTAACTTGCATGATTTATGGATTTATTTTTATGTCTAAGAGATTCATCACTACTGATTTCGTTTTATTTTTCAGAGAATGATCGTGTCGCTGTGCAGCGCCGCCTAGTGCCCAGACCTGCTGCTGCATCCAGAGACAGCTGCGACATGGCACGGCCGGGAGGGATGCGGAGCCTTTCCCGGATAGCTCATGGCAAACAACGTCACCCAGATCTTGAGAAAAAGAAACTTTTTTATTTCCAGCTTTCCTTCTCCAGCTCACGTGTAGTATTTGCCTTCTCCTGACTTTAAATTGATTCCTAGCTTAAGTATAGTCTACTCTTACTTTCTTGGTAGTCTGTATAATAGCTGCAGGGCCATTATGCTACTACTTATTGATGCTTAATGTGTTATTTTTCTTCAGCACGAGTCCATGGTTGCTGTCTGCAATATGGGAGGCCACAAACTCGAACCCCACATTTGCAAGGTTTGTATTTCCAAACACCAGATTTTTGCCACATGGAATGCTTTTTCACATAGTAATTTCTCTCTGTTTATGGAAATTAGGTATGTATACAAAGAAAGTAATTTTGAATTTAACTGTAACATAACCTTTTGTCTTTTTTCCCCCCTTAAGTAGTAAAGTAAATTTATAAGTGGTCCATATCTGCTGTTATAACTGTTTTGGCAAAGTTTCAGAGGAACTTGCAGAGGAACCAAGATCAAAATTATTAATTTCATGCATTTTCAATTACTGGACTCACTGTTTTGCAGGGTTTGTACTATTTCTATCAGTGGACTCATTTAAATTGTGAAACTTTCTAAAATAATAGTTATTCATCATCAGTGCCATCAGTAGAAATGGATCTTTAGTGTGGAAATCCTTCATTGTAGGCTTTTGTAGAGACTATTGAAGAAGCTGTCTGTGAATCAGTTTTTGTTACAAAGAAATCTCAAATCAATAGGGAGAGGTTTCTTTATAAATGAGGTTCTGTGTTCAGTCAGTTTAGTCTATGCACAGTAGTTTACAGACAATTATGAAGATCAATGGTGCTTTTACACTTGATGAAGTAGACAGGTACTCTTTTTCAGAAAATATTAATTAACTATAAAGCAGTCTCTGCAGTGGCTCTGCCTCTAAGTATGTGTAATAATTCAGAGTGCTATTTATTTAAGAGGTGTGGCTATTTAGTGATGGAGGAAATTGTTTTCAATTATTAAATCTTGAAGATGAAAAAATTGTAAAAGCAAATACGTGTGTACAGTCATTCAGTCACCTTCATGAGCAGTAAGGAAAGCCTAAGGCAGGCGCAAAATTTAAACCTACTTTTGCCATGAAGTGTGGCATGACAGCTACATGAAAAAGCTCCTACATTAGCCAGTCTTCACACATACTTTGTTAATACTGTTTTACCATAAACATGTTCTCTACAGAAGCATTAATTCTTCCTGTTAGGAAGTTCTGAGTGAAGCTCCAGTTAGAATACTTGATAAAGAGACAAGATTTGTAGAAAGCAGTAAGTGCTTAATTAGTTGTGTAGTTGGCAGAATCAAGCACAATTCTTCACCTGGTTGAAGAGCAGCAGGCTCCAGACAAAGTATTACAGTGATACCAAGACACAAACAAGGAAAGTGTAGTCTGTGACAGTGCTGAGCATGAGCAGTCATGCCTCATTATTTGCTGAGAGGTCATCAAAGGACATAGCAACCTCATCAGTCATATACTATATATTCCTTGTTCCTCTGCTACAAAATGCAGATGGCTGTAATTAAATAACTCGTGTATTGTCACTGTATAGATTGAATCTTGACAGAGAGACTGTCCCTTCTCCCCTTCCATTTATTGTAGTGTGCCAAATTTAACTTATATAGGTGATAGCAGGAAAGTATAGATTTAATTGAGCTGTATTTTAATTAATCTCTTCACTTGACAAAAAATAGCCTGTGTAACGAGAAAAATCTTTAGTCACTTTCTGTGACTGAACAGTGATTCACCAGTTCAAGAACTGATTTTAATTGAATGTTTTGGTACTATATTTTGCCATGAAGGAGAATTAAATGTGTCATTATTTTTGTGTGGTGAAAGTTCTGTGAGAATCAAAATCCATTTGGCTCACTGCTCCTCTACCATACAAAGAAACCTATCAAGTTCAATGTACATACATAAATTTCACAGTGGGAGGTGTGTACTGATGCTTTAGGAAGAAGGAGATTGTACCTAAAAGATTATTGAAATCAATGGGAATTTCACCATTATTTTTGCCATGCTTTGAGTTGAGCCCTATGTTTTCCAATCTATAGATAAGTATACAGATATAAAGCCCTTTATTCTTGTAGAACCTTCTTGAATTTATTACATGTAAGTATCCACTCCAATGACCACTGCAGGATAATGTACATGGTATCTTTTCAAGTATCTTAGAGAAAAAAAATCTATTTCATTAACTTCTCTATTTGCTCTGAAAAGATTCTTTTCTTCCCCTTGCCAGTTTGCTCTGAAAGTGTTTCTTTAGGAGTATGCCAAAGCAAGAGATCTGATTGAAGTACTGAACCTCAGTTCTACTGTGTATCATCTTAAGCAGGACAACTTTTGCTTCTCTTCATACGATTATTTATTTCTAATTTGTTTCCTGTATTTCAGTTTTGGATGTTTGGAAACATTTGCCAGGTCTGAGACTAACAGCAAGTGTTGTCAGTTTGTAGTGTGATCATTTGGGAGCTTTGCATCTAACTATTTTGAGTAAGTCAAAATCTGATAGGCTGGAAATAAAGAAGCTGAATGCTTTAAAATCAATGGAGATCAGATGTCAAAAAAATTCAAATAAGTGTTGTAAAATATCCTTTAAATCTGCAAGGAACAGTTTGTTTGTCATTGTACGCAACTTCAAGAAGATTTGATTTCTGCAAGGAATTGAATCAAAAATATCCTTATTGTATGAAGAAATGCTAGGCTATTGCATAAATACAGCTGTATGTACATTTTAAATGTATAAGTTGGACTGTGTGCAGTACTAATGCAGTCAGAGTAAAATTCAGGTAAGAGATAACTATGAATCCTTTAGTACCAGTCCCCATTTCACCACAAAGAGAATGATTTGACCTCTGTATTTAGAGCCCTCTTCAGTTCTCTCCAAACTGAGCGTGCTTGAAAAGGCTTTTTTATCCAGCACATGTGGCCAGGTTACCCCTGCCTGATGCAGAGGCTTTGAGTGTTCACCTCACCCTTGGAACACAGCTGGGTGTTGCTGCGTAGGCAGACAGTACTGTACATGAAAAGTTACATTTCTGACTTACACCTTTTTACTTATCCACGTTGAATTTCACCTGCTCTTTTATAATCAGTCTCATTATACCTTGACATCCCTCTGCAACTCCACATAGTCAGGTATAGTTTGTACTGTGCTTAGAATCATTAGTGACATTCATCACCTTATTTTTCCTTCCTTTCCAATTCAGTTTTGAATCATTTGAAAACAAACATATAGAATACTAGCACTGGGGTACTCTGCAAGTCACCTTCCTTCCATGAGATGGAGTGCTACTACCTGTACTGGCATAGGTAAATCCTCTTTGCATACTTTGTTCCTGACAAAAGGAACAGTGTTGGCAATGGCATCATCAGAACATTGCACCTGCTGAATCAATTTACATAGTACCAGCCATCATCCAATAATACAGTCCTTTTGTACCATCTACTACTCATTTTTGCTCACAATTTAAATGATCAGTAAGAAAATGTTCTAAAAGAATAGCTTGGATGCTATTTAGAGATTTCCGACAGCAGTCACACAATCCAGCTAGTCCTTTGCTATAAAAAAGAAGTATTTACAGTATTATAGCTTCTACCATTTGAGATCAAATAAAGGAGGCTTTGAAAAGGATGCTTATTTTATAGACACCATGTCCATTACAAGGTGAAGAAACATCCTCTTTTATAGAAATGAAGAATTTTCATTATTTCCAATTGACAAGAGCTTTTTTAATTATGTTGCATCACAATAAATTTATATATAATAGTAGAAATTGAGAATAAATAACTTTTTTTTACCTTTTAGGAAGCAAAAATATTTGTCCACATATTGTGCCCATGATATTTCACTGCCCAGCAAATGATATTTTTTGAGCATAATTCAACCAGAACAAAAGGCAGTATCAAGAGTTCAAATATTTCATAACCTCTATATAGGCTAAGTGATACAGTATTGGTAAGATGAGGACACTTAATATGCTAGTATTTAATACTTTCAAACTGTAACAAGCAAAAGGGTGTTGGCCAAATACTTCAGAACTTTTATTTTTACTTTTTAGATATGGTGTTTTAGAAGTTATAAGCAAATAATAAATGTTCTAACAAACGTGAAAATTCACAATTTGATTGTGAAAGTATGGTCAAATATGACATTCTTTATCAATATTTACTTTTTCAGCTTTTCAAAAACAGATCCACCAGTAGTAATTCTGAGTCACCAATGCACCTCTGCTTTGAAGGAAACAAGTTCTGAAAGCAAGGGCACGACCTATTTAGCACAAACTATTGGGTCAGCCTTTAGCTCAGTATCGATGACATCAATGTCATCAGACCATTTCTGGTTCCAGAGATTCAAAGGTTCCTTAGTGTTCTGGTTTAGGAAGGGTGCTCCCCAGTTTAGTGCTCCCAGAGACTCTCCAAACCAGGCTGCCATTCACTTACTCCCCCTTCCCTTCCTCGCTGTGGAGGGCTGAAGAGGTGAATTGGGGCCACAAAAGGCAAAGATCACAGGTTGAGAGAAAAACAAATTACTGTGAACAGCAATGAGATAAGCAAACGACCAGTTACAGCAGCAGTATTAATAATAAAAGAGTCCCCCCACACCCAGAAAATGACATGAAGCATTCTAGAATAACGTCCATGTCCTAGACTATGCCCCCTCGTGACTACTGCAAAAATTAACCCTGTCCTGGCTGGAACCAAGACAGCCACCTACACAATTCTACACCTACAGAACCCTGGAAAAATCAGGAGATCCTTTCCTGGATGAGCTCAAAAACCAATAGATGCCATAAGTAACAGACAGTGTCTTATTTTTGAGTATTTATGCAACTCAACAGAACAAAATAGTTCTGTCATCAGTCCTAAAGGTGTATTATGTTGTTGTTGTTATTGTTACTATTTTATCAGAAGTTTTCAGACACAACAAGAAACAGAAACTTATATAGCATCAGTGAATATAGTAGATTATTAGTACCGAAACTACCTGAGAAAATCTCTTAAATTACCATCACTTCTTATAATGTCATATCTGCTGACAAAATCAGTTTGACAGGCATTGTAAAAGATGTCAGTAAATCCTGAGAGATTTGTATCCTTAGCTACCCTTTCTAGGAAATCATTTGAACTCTTCTCAGAAACTGCTTATTTTCAATAGGTATACACTCTGTGATTTCTACCTATCTTTTTGTTTATTAGATAAGTATTTCTCTTCCACAAGAGTTCTTTGAATTCACAATCATGGCCCTGTGTGAAGTGATTCTTCAAATGTGTCCACTGTTAAACTGATGTATTTTATCTTTCTCTCTAGCTGTATCAGGTTTTTCTGATCTGTTCCAAATTTTTAGAGGTAGGTGCCAATAGGAATAAACATGGAGGGGAGATAGGGCATTCAATCCCATACTGCATTTTAAAGGAGACTTTGTTTAGCAGCATTTACTGCACTCAGGGATAATCAACAGAGTAAAAATTTGGTGCTCTTTTAACACTCTTTCTCCACCATACTCTGTCCTCCATAATGTTCACATGTGCACCATAACCTAACGTTCTTTGTAACTTTCTAAAGATCTGGGTCATTTTTTAAACATGTTTCCATTTAAAAGTAACAAGTTCCCACATCTTTTGTCTTCCCCAAACCACAAATCTATGTAGAAATTATTTCTCTGTACATTTCAGATGTCACTGTATAGAATTTTTTTACATTCTTTGCTGTCTTTATGGACCTATTTAAGGACCAGACAATTTCAGTTGATGTGTGTACCACCTTGCATGGATGTGTGCTCCAAAACAGCTCTCTCAGATGTTACAAGGCAATTTACTGTGCATTTTAGCAAAGAAAAAACAACTTCTGCTGCTTTTTATGAGTACTCCCCTAAGAAGGAGAGATTATGGAACTGTATGTGCATGCAGATATCCTGGCTATGTCTATACATAGAGACAGATTATAAACAATTTTAGTGTGGCTTCTTAGTTTGAATTTGATGCAGCTGTTTCACTTACTCAACCGCTCAGGACCTTCTGCCAAGAACTGTGGCAGTAGCTGCAGAATATGTATGGACAAGGCTGTATGAACTCTTCACTAGAAAGAAGGTAAGTAATTGCTCTTTGTCTTCTTCAGCAGACAAGCAAAGGACACACAATCACAGAATCTAAGCCTGTCCCACCAGCTGGTAGCATTATGGGGACCTACTCTCAAATATTATTTCATCTGTGCAGGTCACCTGGCATCCACATCAGGTATTTTCCTGTTTGCTTTGACTGCAGAAATTTTTTCTTCAAAAATTTTTAAAATAGTATAAAAGACATGCACTTTTTACTTAGGGAATTACCCAAAACAATAAGAAAATTATACTTCTTGTCATTATTGGCCAGTTGGAGCAGCTCTGGTAGTCAGAATTCTCAGTGAGACATTGTTCACATTATTTATCCTCTGTGATTGTAAATGTTCTGGAGAAGTTTCCCATTGAATCTGAGGAGACCGGTCCCTGCATAAACATATGTTAACTTTTATGAAGGATTTAGAGGACACTGGCATTTCTAATCCCAGTAAGATGCAGATGCATTTGAACATGAGTCATTAATTTGTTACAGTAAAGGGTGCATTAATACATGTTCTCTCTTATTTCAAGCTGTGAACTGTGGTCCTGTATTGCAATACTACTGTTTCCTATTCAGAATAGGCCCACCACTTCTTTGCAAACTTCATGTGGAATGCAAGTTTCAGAGAACATACTAGCTAAAAAGTCATTGCCTGTAGCAGATGCAAAGTATTTTACATCTCTGATAATTAGTAGCAGTTCCCAGATCACAGCTTCTCCTCAGTTGAGACATCAGCAGGACTCAAAAGATCCTACACCTTATAGATGCAAAATTTACTTCTTGGTAGCTTGTCAGAGCCCAATACTCTCTGAATGGATGCTTTTAGATATTCCATATGAGGAGTGTTTAATATCAAACTTACTTATTTGGTATAGTTGGCATTACAAGGCAGTTCAATTTAGCATAGTGATACAGAAATCACAGCACAAGCATAATATAGCAGTTGCAATATTCTGCTGTAGTTAAATCTCTGTTGTAGTGTGATTCTTATTACTGGTCCCTGTGTGCTCACTGTCATGACACTGGGCATCCCCAGTCACCTGGAAAGAATACATGGATAGCTGGTTCAAGCCTGTTGCACTCTTCAAAATGTATAATTTGTCCAATTTTTATGTTTTATGTTGTGCCAAGCTACCTATGCCCCACTACTCCCACCCCCATCCCCCAGGGTGGGTCTGGCTGGTTCACAAAGGCATTGCTCTTTATTTTTAGTTTTGGAACCTGGTGATTCACTGATGCAACTGTCTGTAACTGAAACCAAGTTTACTGTCCAGTTTACCTGATATCAAAGTAAGTTCAGCTTCCTTTATATTACATTATTCCCTGACCTCGCTGGGCTTTGCCCTTCTTTGACCTCTCCTCCACTGCAGGGGTGTGTGGGTTGGTTACACAGCTGAACTGCCAACACCCCTACTGAGTCCAGCAGTCAGTGCATGTTGGTGTCATGCACAGCTTTGCCTTTCGTGAGCAACAGTAACATACTTAGAGAAGTCCTTGCTGAATCATGTCACCACACAGCCCAGGATGTTACAAGCAGCCTGGTCTTGTGAATAGCAAGAGATGTCAGAAGCTATTGCTCTATGAGCAGCAGCTCCTGCCTCACATTTCTGCTGAGCTTGTAATAACCTAAGCTTTTAAACTCATAACAATTTGGATTTAAATGTATTAACATTTCCTATTTATTTCAAGCATGCATGTAAATGTGGTTATAGCTGTCTATAAACAAATAGGCCCTAATTTTTTTTTTTTTTTTTCCTATTTGTGATGTGCTTGGAACATTGTCATTTGATCATTTGAGAAATCACTATAATTAGTGGTCACTATAGAGGCATCTGGATCTGGTGCTGGGTGATATGGTTTAGTGGTGTAGGGGTTACAGTGATAGTGCCAGGTTTACAACTGAACTTCACATTCTTAAAGATTTCTTCCAACTTTTACGATTCCATGATTCTATAGTATATTAATATGTTGTCAACTACAAGGTGATTATTAGCACTTCAAAATCTTTTATGAACTCACAAGTCACTTCCATACCTCATTTTCCTTAGTGTTTATTCTGCTAATTCTTGTCTAATTGCTCCTTTTTCTCTGAGTTTTTGCTTATTCCTTCTACTTCACCTTTCCTGAGGTGACACTCCCTTTCAGCTAATTTCTACTCTTTGGGCATAGCTTGTACTTTTCCCCATTACTTTGTTTGAGGCAGAGGCCCCTCGGATTTTGTCTCTTTCAGAAAGAAGCAGACTCCTTTTATATTGCTCTTACTGAAAGGTGATTTCCATACCTATCAATACTACAAGTCTAGTAAATTTGTAACATTCTTATCTTCTGTCAACCCCTAGTCCTGTTGAGGTTATAAAGAACTTTGTTGTAAACAACCCTTTCCAGCAAGGCAACAGTTCCTATTCCATGTGGACAGTGTTACTGTCCCTCACCCACATACACAACTTCTTAAATAGCTGGTGCTTAGCAGATCACTGAATAGGTCAAATTAATAGAATAGAAGCCAAGTGAATGTAAGTAATAAGATCACTACATAAATAGAATCTTACTCTAAGAAAAAAATGTGTATGGTTTGATAATTATTTTAATTGTGTGAAAAAAATGGGGATTTTGATGGCGTATATCTTGTAAAGGAAGTTACTTCTATTGGTAAAGTTTGCACGATGAATTGTTTAGGAGGAGATTGTCTTAATTACTAAGATAAACATCTTTCACACAGACTTGAGAAGGGTAATTTTGCAGTAATTGGTCTTCACTAGTTAAAGCTGGAGTTTACCCTGACTGCCAATTTGTTGAAAAGACAAGCACATGGTGTCAGCAGTGTTAAATCACTAAGGAAACCAGTGTCTAGATACTAGAACTTAACGCTCTAAATCAGGAGGAAAAGATACTTCAAAGATGTATTTCCTAAAGATTACAGCATATGTGAATGCAGGTCCCTTCAGGAAATTTGCAAAATTTATGCTTTTAGATCCCAGGGAACACCTTTGAAAATCTCAGCTCTCAGAGGAGACAAAATCCTACCCCATGCATCTGATGTGATGTGAGCTACACTTAACCCATTGGGGGAGGCAGGAAGGATTTCGAGGTGTTCTTGACACAGCAGTCTATCCTGTGCTGAGCAAGCACCCTGCTGATGATGAGAGTAACACCAGGGTTTATGACTGATCATGATGGGAGTAGGTGACCCATCAAGATGCTTACCCTTCAAGTATGCATATACTATAGTAATAGTATGCATACCCTTCAAGAATGCTAAAATCTTGATAGCTTATTAGTTTCTGGCCCAGTTATTAATTTCAGTAATACCTGTCTGGTCTTTTTGCCTCTTAAAGGAAAAACAAGCAACTCTGCTGCTCCCACTGATGTTTGTCTACTCTACAAATGTTCTGATAGTCTTGCATTGTTTGCTGTGACTGGAATTCTGGGTCAAATTTTTCCCTCCAATAGCTACCTGATGAGTCCATCCTCTGTGTATGAGCCCTTCATTCTGGATTCTCATTCCCTGCATAATGACTTTGCAGCCTAATCATTGAACTCAGATCTCTGGTCTTGAGACTATTGTTATTAGTCATTGGAGCAGGAAATCAAAACCAGTTTCAGCTGTCAGCCAGGAACTTAGGACACTCTTCCTGCTGCAGTGCTACAGGTTGAACCACAATGCTTCCTCACACGTGCTGTATTTCTGGCTTCATTTCCCTGTGTAAATGCCTAATTCTACACTAGGAAACATGGAGACAGTAACATCCTCACTCAGCTTTATAAGCTAAAGTCAGGATTGTCTCTTGAGAAAAGGGTTTGGATTCAGGCTGTGGAGGAAGTTGAACATAGGGCTTGAACTTTCTGGGTGAGTGCTCTGACTAGTAGAGTTGTATTGCCAACAGCCAGCACACCCAGTAACAGCTGATTTAGGAAAACTAAAATAGCTACACACACATTTTAAAATTGAAGAGGGGCACCTAGGATTCCTTTTACTGACTCCATGTGCCAACAAAACAGATCTCCTTAGGAAATTGATGTGTAACTCCACTTACATTTGGATGCTTATTAACTTATGTGGGAGCTGGGAGGTTACTTGCATAGGCCACAGCAGGCTTGGTAATGCTCAGACAAGGGTTGAAAAAACACAATGGCAAAGGCAATGGTCAAAAAAGGAAGCGCAGGAAATTCATTTAAACATAAGAAAAAACTATTTTACTGTGGAAATGCTTAAATACCCCTTGAGGACTCTCCATCCTTGGAGATATTCAAAACCTAACTGGACAAGATCCAGACGAGCCCTTTCTAGTGGATTCGGTTTTGTGCAGGGGATTTAGACCAGGCAGTCTCCAGAAGTCCCTTCCAACTTCACTCATTCTGTGTTTCTGTGGACACTGAGAATTTGAAGACCAAATAGAAAGGCAAACTCTGACCCCAGACAGCTTTTTGTTCTTGAAACTCAGATAAATCCTATTTTTAGTACCCAAATCCTCACTGAGATTAAAGCAAAGAAAACCAGCTGTGAGAATTTCCCTTACACTTGCATGTATTTTCTTTCATGCATTAACATGGTTAAACTTAAAAAGAAATGTGTGTGGTGTGGGGGTGGATGGGTGTGTGAGTGGATGGGTATGTGTGTTAAAAAAGAAACAACAAAAAGAGGGAGGGAGCTGCCTTGTAAGAAAGAATTAAAATCAAGAGCTGGAAAGCTCAGAGCAGTTTAAGTCAAAAAGGAAACTTTCAAATTTACACTTTGTACCGATTTTAAAGCGTGAAATATGTGGAGATGGAAGGGCTACAGACAAAAAAAAAAAGTTAAATATCCTTCCACAGTTACTTTCATTTCCTTGGCTACAGTACAATAAAGGACTAGTTAGCCAGTCAGCCAAACTGGCAAAGAAGCAATAACTGGTGTCGTGGAGGGAGTAGGCACAGTTGTGATGAAGAAATTTTCCATATTCCATTCACATAGCTTTGAATAGAAGTGAGTTCTAGAGTTTGAATTTTTTCCTTTCATTGGGATTTGCTTAAACTACAAAGTACTAAATACGTATCTTTGCTTTCCTGCTCAATTTCACAGCTTATCTAATGCTTCAAGTGTGTTTAATAAGCCTTGTTGTTGGCAATCAATCACTACTGGAAGTGAATGCAAAAGAGGACTGGGATTAAATGGATAGCTACACACTGGAATTCTCTGTTTGCAGCAAAGTCATTACATTTACAAAATGCATCCATTACAAGCCATTAAGGGAGGCAAAAATTAATTCTGATCAATAGCTTTGCTTCCACAATTTTTATTCTGAATGGTTGTTCAAATACTAATTTTAGTTTGAATACTTTTGGGAAATGAGAGAGTTACATTTAGATTGAGTAAAAAAAAAAGTAATTATTTATTTTATGTAGTGTAAAAAATAGTTACATAAAATTTTACTGAAATTCCCTGGTGATCTTTTCTCAGTCCTTAGATTCTATATTAATATATGTCAACAAAGCATTCCTCTACATAATAAAAACTGTTCAAAAATGTTATTCTTTATGAAACTTCAGGTAAAGGAATGTCCCTCTTCTGATTTTGGTTCAATCTTGTTACTTTATTATTATTTCTTATATTCCTTCATATCATCCTCCAAATAGTCAGTTTCTTTCTGGTCTTTCTGTTTGATTCCATAGAGATGTGCATTTAATTGCAAGTATCTCATGAGATGTAGTTCAGAAGGACTGAAGGAAATCAAACTGTAGGCATTGAGTGAGATCAATCTTTGTAAGAAAGCCTTCTGATAAAATGGAACAAGTTTTATACAGAATGGAAATCTTAGATGGGTAGTGGGACATTTCAAGAAGTGAAAAATAATCTAAGAACTCTCTTATGGTGATACATCATAAGGAAATGTTGTCAAATGAATCAGTTAAAGAAATAGTAAGTGACTGCCAGGGCATGGAAAGGTCATTCAAGAATTTTAAACATGAAATTCCTAACTTGAAAATTGGCGTTTAACGCAACATTTCAATCAATCAGGAGAACAGAAGATGGCAGACATGTCACCAGTTTTTAAAAACTACTAATCTCAGGGGTTTTCTGAGGAACAATAATACCCAAGGTCTGACTTTCATGGGTGGCAAACTAATTGAAATTATTGTAAAATAGAACAAGTAGAAATTTGAGTAAATTAAATTATGAAGGAACAATCAATATGGTGTTTGAGGAAGGAATTTGCATAGTAAATATAGTAATCATGAGATTGAGATAGTGATTTTTATGTATTTGGATTTGTAAAATGCTTCTTTGAGAAAGGCATCTCACTAAGAATTTTTGCAGAAAATAACCTCTCATGGAATGGGAGCAAAGATAATCCGTGGGCAAATAACTGGATGGGAGATCCAAAAAAAAAAAAAAAAAGATTTTCCACAAATAACAAAGCAAATAGGGCTCCACTGGATCTACAGCTGTCCAGATCCTGCTGTACAAGCTGGTCACAAATTACGACATAAAGGTGTATACTGAAGCAGGAAAGTTTGCAAAGATAACAAGTTGTGCATCAAAGTCACAACTAAAGCAGACAGCAAGGAGTTGAAGAAAGTTGTAACCAATGCTGAGCAGCTAGACAGCAAAACCTCTCATACAATATATGCTTATCAAATTCAAACACAGGAGCTTGAAAGAAAAATACAAAACAGAGAGCTCTTAGCTGTAACTACTCATGAAAGGGATTCGGGAGATATTTGAATAGGCAACACCATGCCCTGTGGCAAGAAAGGCAAACTGAACATTAAAATTATTTCCTTATGAAAATAATAGAGAACAAACCAGGAAAACATCATGATGCTGTTGTACCAACCTTGAATCTCAAATCCATGCACTTCTGGTTATTGATCTCTAAGACCAATGTAGTAGCACTAGATAAGATGCATGTAAGTCAAGCAGTAGTAATCAGTAATAATGAATAGGTTCTATTCAATGAAACCGAATAGCACATTTCTTCATGGAAAAAAGATGATTAAAGGTGGAGAGAGCATAAAATCAGTTGTGTAACTATGGTGATTCATTGTTTCTCAGAAGTGCAAAAGTAATTTGTAGAGTAATTTGAAACAAACAGAAGGAAACACTTTCTTTAAAACATCACTTAGTTGTACAGAATGCTGAAACAGATGGACCTTTGATCTGACCAGTGTGGCAGGTCTTAGTCTTGTGACTGACACTTTTTCTCTGACTGTGTTCAGTATCATGTTGAGGCAACATCAGTTGAGCAATATGAGAAGCTCAGTATAAAAATAACATCCTTTTCAAAGTATTCTTTCCATTTGTATCTACCACCCCTCTCTACTGTGACAGGCATTGCCAATAGCTAAAAATATGCAAGCACATAAATAATACCAGTGCCTATCATGTGGCTGTGATCTGCTTGTACCATACTTGTCCACGTCATTTCTGTTAGCAATTTTACCAATTCATAACTGGCAACTGCTCCTCCCAAATACTCTGGTAAAAGTATGGCCTTGCCACATACACTGAAAACTAACAAAATCAATCTTTTATTACATTAAATGTAGGACTCTAAACTCTTCAAAGACAGGGAAATCAATGAAATGGTCTTCTGATCATTGCAGAAGGAAAAAGCTGGTTTTGAAATGAGTGGTTCCAAGATAAATTCAAACAAGTCCCTTTATACCTTTGCACTAGATTAGTAGGCAGGAGGAGCAAATTTTGCAATGCAGATGTATCTGTCAATATGAACATGGTATTTACTGCATTCTTTTAAATGGCTATCTTTGCTTTGGAAGTTACTGATTTATTTTCACAACACAGCTATCTATAGGGTAAATCTATAACAACTGTGATTATCCCAGAAACCTTGTTTATTTGGGATATGGTAGCATATATTATAACACAGCAGAGTGGCAGCATATGTAGGAAATCAATTCATTACATTACTCCAGTTCCACTGACTGCTGAACTGTGACTACAGAAAGATACAAAAGATGAAAATGGTTTTCCTCTCCTCAAAGAACTTGTTAAGAAAGCTAAGACACCATTAGGTGGTGCCTAGGAATTGATGTAGAAAGAGAGGAACTTTCTACCTTGCGCATTGATTTTTGCAAAAGAACCACAAGCCTGTCTATTCTTATGTTTATCTGAAGAAGATAACAGCCTACAATAGGAAATAGCTTGTCAATAACAGCCTACAAATTTCTTTAAGGAGAATGCACTGTGCAGAAATAAATCAACAGCAAAATCAGACACTAGACTGAAAAAGTGCATAAAATGAGTCAATTTTTAATATATGCTAAGATATGCCTTTTGCTATTTAGGATGAATAAATTAAATTGCTAATTTCCATGTAACCCTATGACCTCCTAGGGGGTTATTTTCAGTACAGTGTTTTGGAGGGAAAAAAAATCCCTCAGGATCTCTAAGTTCTTCTGCTATGAAAGATCTGAACTGAGATAGCTGGAGGCAAGAAACAGCTCAGTTCCCAATTCTGATACCATTCAGTGTACTACTATTAGAAAAGTGCCATCTAATTGTCGTTCCAAAAAGATCTCCTCTTTAAATGGCTGAAGTCTTATTTTGCTAACAAGTTTTTGTTTCATTTTGTGAAATGCATGGATTTGAGTTTATACTTCTATAAAATTGCATAGTATGTACTGTGCTTAAAATGCAATTGATTAACAAAACTTGTATCTCCTATTAAACTCATATTTCTGATTTTCTTCCATACCATTACTTTTCCCATGTTCATGCCTTTATTATAGTTTCTGCCTACAGTGGATTCTCTATGCAGTTATTTTGCAATATTGTCAGGGATCTTCCTTCCCCCTTGCCACTCCTCATGGCTACAAAGAGGCTACACTGAACTAAATGACAAGGTTTGTGTGCTGGAATCCCCAAAAAGTAACTTCCTGGGAAAATTGAGAGTAATATTTGCAATATGAAGGAGAAAAGCGCCACACATGGGATAAACCAGAGGCTGCCAATTGATAAGGGAAGCCTTTCAAGGCAAGTATGAAACGGGAAAGAGAAGGATAGGAAAAAACCTCTGAAAATGTATTTGGCTTGAGAGGGAACCAAGTTGTGCAGGACATTGCAAGAACAGATGAGTTCTATAGCAGGGAACATGGTACAGCAGAGATTTCAATCTGGCGATAGCTATGAGCATGATGGCAGGTGAGAACATAACCTAAGCAAAACTCATTTGGGTGCTGAAAGGAATTGGGAGGAACACAGTAGAGATATAAAGAGGGCAGCTGTATGAATAAAGGAGGGAGATGAGCTTGATTGGATCCATGGTTTCCTTAGTGAGGTCAGGGAAGGGATTTAGGGCTGGTCCATGTCATATATAAAAGGTAACAGGAAAGTGTAAATCATAATCCCAATGATTTGGGATTATGAGAAGTGAGAAGCACAGAGGAAAGCAGGAAGGGATCAAGGTTTCAGCTTTACTGACTGGAATTAGTCTTGTTTTTCTTTATCTCTAGTTGCCCCAGAATACTCTCATGGCTACAAAGCACTGTAAGATCTTTAGGTGATCAAGGCTCTAGGGTGGCTGTTTCAGGGGACCTCAACAAATGCCAGCTGGCAATTCTGTTGTCCCCGTACAAGCACATTAAATTGAATGGTTATATTATACCACGTATCTGAAATTGTAGAGAATGTCTTGACGTCAGGGAACCTCAAATACCTATCTACCAGAGAACAGATGTTTACAAGATTTTTTATGCAGAAGATTTCAGAAAATTTAAAGAATCCTCATCATACTCTTAAATAAACACATAGAACTGTGATATATTCTTATAGATTATACGTTCTCTCATTATTATTTTCTCAGGTTCTGTCACTAATAAAAGCCATAAACATCACAAATAAATCCTGCATGTTAATTAGACAGTTGTTAGTGAATATTTAATATCTATAATTCTAATAATATAACTAATTTCTATATAGTGACAATTTGCAGTGATTAATGAAATGGTATTCATTTACACTGTCTTTGGTAGTAATGTCCAAGTGTGGTCCTAGTTGTATTTATTTAGGACTGTTCCTTCTCCCTGTGGATTTAGCCCCACTGTCCTGCACCAGCCAGTGCACAGCAGAGCCGTGTCACTGCAGTCACCCCACGCTTCAACGCCCTGGGGCGTGAAAGCTGCCAGACCCCCTTTGCACCTCACTGCTCCAGACCTTCCTGGCACACATGCCATTCCCAACCTCCTTCCTCCTGCACATCTGCTGATAATCCCCACATGCCTCTAATGCCTTTGCCCTTTAGTCACAGAAGTGTCTGACTTGAGAGCTCTGCTTTGAGGCCACCCATGCTCTGCAGGAGACCCTCGTAGTAGATTAGTACATTGGACTACTAAGTTTGACTTCAGCATCAATGTTTCCTCGCAGCAGAGCATTCCACCACTTTCTTCACTGAGCTATGAAAAAAGAACAATTATTCTTGTTTTGACCATCCCACCTACTTTCTGGACTTCTTGTTCCTCAGTTCTCATATTGGAGGGGACATTAAACAACAGACCCTTGCCGACTTTCTTCATGCTTTTCAAGATGTTACAGATGTTTGCCAAATCCTCTTTCAGGTGAGCCCAAATCCTATCTCTGGTGTCAACAGAAGAGAAGTAACATATATGAAAAAACGAGGAGGCTAGGCTGAGAATGTAGAATCAGAGGAATTTCTATGTTGCTACTGAGGCAAATCCATTCCATAACAATTTAGGTTGTTTTTCTAGGTAACAATAATAGCAAAACCTACAGGTTTGCATTTGGTCTACTTAGCTTTGCTTTTAGCTACAGAAGGGGTGCAAAGTGAGGACTGCACATTTCCCTCCCTAAATGCTTGGCCTCTGTTACTGTAGAGCTCATCCACAGAGCTTGGTGTCAGGTTCTCACCTCTGCTTTGTTGACTACATATGCAAAATGGAAGACACTAGAACTAGCTAAGATAATTAGTAATCTTTTGAGTAGTTGGATGTGATCCCAATCTGTTTGTATTACTTAGTTGCAACTTGCACCACAACCATTTCTGTTCTCTGCAAATCTTGAATTATTTGCATCTCTAAGACCATCATTGTCACAAACACTGAAGGGAATCATACATTTTAAAATTGGAAAACCCAAACTTATATTTGAATTGGTGTCAGTACAATGGCTGATTCTAAATTACTTTCTTCAAAAAAAGAAGAAAAAAAAAAAACCCTGCCTCCCTTTTTTTCAGGATATTTTTTAAGGTTTCTGACATATTTTTACATTTACTACACTTTATTACAGATGTATTGTCACTTTCACTAGCTTTTGTCTGGGAACCTGATCCTAAATTTACACAGGTCTAGTCCAGTCATCCCAGATGACTGCTCCAGTTGATGTACCGACCTGCAGAGACTCTTTGTGTGTAAGGGATGAGTGTCCACCTACCTGTGTCTATGTGCTGCTGTCTTGTTTTGGCTCTGATAATGTCCCTTCTCCATCCCTTTTGGCCTTTTTACTCTAAATCCACCTATATAGTTCTTATTTACACAAACTGGAAACACCTTCAACAGTACCCACACTCACCTCAGCATGTGCCTAAGGTAATGAGGAATTTATTTGAATGAGAGGATTGCAGCAGATAGTAATTTTTAGGTGATTAGATAGAGATATAATAGAAAAAATTGAGGTTGTTTTTAACTCATATGGGTTTCTGATGGACGTTCAAAGCTTTCTGGAAACAAAGTTATGATGTGGATCTCACACTTCCTTGCCTCTCTATCCATCGCTTTCTCAAAAGACCATCAAATGTATGGGCCTAAGAGAAGCCTGTTGTAGTCTGAGTTATGGATGAAGTACTGGAAACCTTATTTAAAAAAAAAAATACCTGGGAGGAAAAGTTAGGAATAGGAAGTCCATAGAAAAAGGGAAAAAAGGATTCAATAACTCTCACTAAAACTTTACAAACACAGTCAACAGGCAAAATAATACATGTAAAAATAGAAATATGTACTGTATACAGACAGCCAGTACAATTCATATCTTGGAGTTCCCCGTACAGAAGGAGGGGAATTTTCACTGCTGGATGAATAAATGACCCAGGCATGTTCTCTGCATCAGCAGTACTTTGAAATTCTTCAGTCTGTTGATAATGAGGCCTACATATTTAGATAGAGCATAGCATTTCCCAAGAGGCATACAGGAATTCAAAGCAAATACAGGCTTTGCATGACTGTGCAGTTGCAAAGAACTCTTAAAAGGAAGCTCCACTTGGAAGAAAAGGGTCTTTTCAGTACTGCAAAAATTAAGACAACAATAGGGGTTGAAAGAAAAGAGATGACATATCTGTCGAGGGGCTTCATATGCACATTATGTAGGAGGAGGAGTCACAGAATCTTAACTGCTGACCTTCACAGGTTCACGTTTGTGGTTCAGATACAAGAACAGGGCTACTGCTTCTCAGGGATCTGTGGCGGATGTGAAAGTTGAGCAGCAGCATCTGAGACATGATTCAGAGGGTATGGCTGCAAAAAAGTGCATGCTGCAGGAATCAGCGATTTTGGAGTGCAACAAATGGATCTGCAAAAAAATAAAGCTCTTCAGAGCAGTCCTTTCTGATCTATTTCAATTTCTTAAAATTTGTTAAGCATGAGGACACCAGAAATATCGAATGTGACATTAAAGCTACTCTTATTCCTGATGTTACATTCTTCCACACTGTGCTAGTTTACAACATGCCCAAAAGGCGTATTATAGGATCTTAGAGACACAGAGCAGTATCAGAAGTTTGTGTAGGGTTGCTTGTTTACTGTGCAGCCTTGCTTCTTTCAGAGCTGCCTTACTATTTATCGCCATAGATGTGACCCTGTATTTGGCTGTATCTGAAGAGTTCTGTTTAGGAGGTGTAGGTCAGAGCACAACCAGGCCACAACCTGACTGCCTGAGCTGCTCATCCATCAGGTCTTGAACAAACACTGTTTACAGCTCAAAATTTTAAGTGAAAGTGTCTTTGCCTGCCTTAAAAATGCAGTGATTACTGGGAAGCACTGATGAGCTCACAGACATTTGTAAAGCTGGAATAAGCCAGAAGCAGCTGCCAGTAACCTTCCCAGCTGTCCCAGGCTAAGCCATTCTTTCTACATCAGCATCTTCGGTAAGTGAACCTGTCTGTTTCTGACCCGTCTGTCCTTATCCATTTCTTGCCATTCTTCCAAGCTCTCTGAGTCACACACAGCTTTTATGCACAGAGATTATACATTGACTTTTTAAACATTACAAGAAATCCTAAATAGCATCAGTCCTACTCTTGATTTCTCACGATCACCTAGGAGCATCTCCAGAGATCAATAATTCCTTTCAAGCTATGCCAGTCACCTCAAATTTGACCCATGCAATGTGAGCTTTCTTCACAGAATACAATTTTAATTTTCCAGAAAAATACCTGAGAACTATCCGTGTGTATTATATCTGCACCATTACCCTTATGAGCAACTTTGTAATTTAACAATAAATTAAATATTTTTTCTCACTAAAGCCACATCAGCTGCTACTGCTATAGGCGTGTCTTGTAATTCTTTATTGCATTCTGTGTGAGCATTTATTGTCTGTGACTGATGTCAGATAAATCAGTCTACTATTATCTGGGTTCTCATTTGTCCAATTTGAATACTTATAGTCAGTCTTCATGTCTTGCAGAATTTCTGCAATAATTTAAGCTTTATTAAGAGTTAATAAGGTTTCATGCTTCCTGAGATCACACACGCAAGCTTCTTTAGGACTCTCAAATTCAAGTTATTAGGACCTGCATACTTGAATATGTTTCTCTCTAAGAAAAGTTGTTTAATATCCTTCTAAATAATGACCAGGAAAGCACTTAGTCATCATCATATGATACAAATACATCACACATTCTCTCAAGTCTAAACCAATTTTATTTATGAAACTAATTTTTTTTGTATCAATATCAACATTTTTTTAAATCTTGATATAATAGGCCTGTAATAGTGTTAAGATTTAGGAAACATGAGCTGTTCCCAAAACTACCAACCATGCAAATTACTTACATCCTTTACCTTTTTTTTTTTTTTGTGCTTCACAACTTGTAATGATTGCTAGGTTTGCTTTTTGTCTACGGTATGTATTTATTTCAAATTGCTGTGTTTGCTTCCCCACTAAACTAGAAATGTATTTTTTCTGAATCTCCCCTCTTTCTTAATCACAATATTCTGATTCCTTTATAGACATCTTCTTTATAGCCTCCCCCTATTATGATAATTTTTCTATTTAATTTTTCCTTTTCACTCAGCCATTCATTTTCCACAGCTTTTTGGAGCACAAGTCAGAATACATGCCTTGGGAACAAGAAGACATAGCGAGTGTCCGTGTGTCTGTAGTATGGATTGTAACCTTGTTTGCACATACTGAGTATAGCCATATCTATATACTCAGGCAAGCACAGACTTTCATTCTAGCAATAATCTTCACCATAGTAACGTCTGAAGTTGTTATTTTCCCTAACTTTTTTTTTTGTTGTTCAGAAAATAGTTAGCTAGGAGTTTTAGGAACTCTAATAATGCCTTAGTACATAGGACCAAATTTGTAAGTGTGACCTGAAGTTCTTCACAGTAACAAAGCAATTTTCTTTCCCAGAATTATTATTAGGAAGTGAAAGAAAAAGTTACCTTGTTCTTTTTTCCTGAGTGCTGTGCAAGAAAGTAGCTCTCTGTGGTGAACCCAGTTTCAGCTTATTCCTCTTGCACTGATTTATGTGTAGCTACTTTCTTAGGAAAGTTTACAACTGTATTCAACACTCCATCTCATTTATTACTCAGTTCCTGGTGGGCAAAAGTTTCTGTCAGGGCTAGGTCCTTTATTATTTGCAGGAACTAAAGGGGCCTAAACCTTTTAACTCAGTTAATAACAGCCTCTCCTGATGCCTGAAGATATTCGTTTCTGGAACTTTCAAACTAGTAGAAATAGAGAGAAGGAATTGAAGTGTGACCTGACCAACTTGCTTTCTAACTCATTACTCCAAGAAAAATAAACAGAATGTTTCTTTCCCAACTACTTTTCAGCATGGGAAGTTGCTCTCAATGCCCAGCCTTTTATTCTGGAATGACTGAGGTAGAAATGTTTGAAAAAATAAAACCCCTTGCCAAATATAATGAGAATTGGGTTAAAACCTGACAAGTAGGCACTATTGTTGGACTGAGCATTGTTCAGACTGGTATGAAAATAACACAAGGCCTATTAAAAGAAGCTGAGCCCAAATTTTTCATAAAGCAAACCATGCAAACAGAAATCTGATTAAGTTCTTGTTTTCAATTCACAAAAAAAACCCCAAAAAACAAAACCCCACAACTGCAGTGAGCGGCGTGGTCTCTATTTAATCTGATGGCCACAAGAGGGTACAATTTGTAAATGGTATGTGAATATAATGGTCCTACAGGGTTTTTTCTAAGTGACATCAATCTTTTTGAAGTCACAAAAATCAATCTCCAGACTGGCCTGAGGGAAATTTTGGCACAGCACCTGCCCAGGAACATCCCCTGGAGAGCTGCCCAGGCCACCAGGTGAAGGCAACGAGCATCTTTCTGTGCACATGCTGTGTGGTGGTTTCCCTTCAGCCAGGCCCACAATCCACAGTTCCCAGACATCTGAATCTCTTCAAACCTGTTGCTGCTTTAGCCAAGAACACCATGCTGAGAACAACAAGCACAACACACTTTCAGCTATGTCACAGGCACCCAAACAACACTCTTGAAGGCTCTTGTATTCTTAACCAGCCCTTGGGCAACAGAGCAAAGGCCAAATGGCTTTGTCTGAGCACATCAGAAATCACAGAATATTCTGATTTGGAAGGGACCCATCAGGATCATCGAGTCCAACTCCAGGCCCTGCACAGGACACCCCAAGAGTCACAGCATGTGCCTGAGAGCGTTGTCCAAACACATCTTGAACTCTGTTCAGGCTGCTGCTGTGACCCTGGGGAGCTTGTTCAGGAAACTGTCCATCAATCCTGCAACCAAACACTGTCTTTCTCACAGGGCAAACAAAATACAAGATGGACAAAGGAAAACAGGGCTTGACTAGAGGCTCCCTTGTGATACATAATTAATGCTGGTGAAAGCTGCAAATCTGTGATTTTGACTCAAACCACCCTCAATACAACTCACTTTGATAAACGAGTATCAGGACTTGTTCAAAAGCATAAAATAACAGTATATATTGCAGTAAGCTCCCATATACGCTCTGTATCTAGAATGTACTGTGAAATGGACCCTCTTCTGCAGTGGTGCTAGTGGGGTCCCAAACGCGCCAGTGTTTTCACATATTTTAGGGAAATCTGTCAAACATATGCTCAGGTGTTGGCAGCAGTGGCAGAAGCAGACCCTCGACAGCTTCTGTTTGTTATTGAAATTCTTTGATCCCATCTATGACTGCAGAGATCCAACAGATATTCAACCAAAAGCTGTTTAACTTTGGTATCAGTTGGCAAGGTGTGACAAGAGGGGGAAAAAAAAAAAAAAGAAAAAAGAAAAGAAAAGCACAAAGCCGGGATCCGCCGGCGCCTGCCCCAGGCCTGCGGTAACGGCGCGGCCACGGCCGCATGCGCGTCCCCCGCTCGGGGCCGCTGGCCCTTTAAATGCCGGCGGGCGGCCCGTGCCGCCGCTGGCTGGGAGACCCCGCGCCTCCAGTGAGAGGTGAAACCAAGATGGCGGCCGTGCAGTGACTGAGGTGGAGACGGGGCCG
>VXBB01017852.1:222276-283959 GCA_013399915.1 Illadopsis cleaveri | reverse complement strand
GTCAATCAGTCCTTCCGTGTCTTCTTTTGGTGGAGCCCTGCTTGTGTCCTGATTANCACTCCCTGCCACCTCTTACAAGGAGCAAGTATACGCCCTCCTCCACATGTTTTTACAGCCCCATCAGCCAGAGCTGGCAGCCAGTAACCACAAAAGGGGAGGAGAAGATTGAAGGGAGAAAAGGGTTCAAAACTATACTGGAACAACAAAAGTACATGTCAAAGAACTGTAAACCCCCACAAAACTTCTCCCCACCATACTCAACAACTCTTCCTCATTTGCATCAGCCAATTGCCACGCTGTATTCATAACACCTCCATGGGCTGCTGGGGTACCCTGTGTGTAACTGGCTTTTCCAGGAGCGTACAGAAACCCATCTGAGATCCTGGAGGGGCCAGAGAGTGTCTGCTTGCCTGACTTATCTCCTCCTTGACTTACCCAGATGAAGGCGCTCCATCCGTTTTGGGTAGCAGCTCATCAATGTCTGCCACAAGGGCCAAGGTGAAGAAGGAACTCCTGAAGAAGGTGGTCAAAAATAATAGGTGGCGTGTCAACAACAAGTATGATCGCTTCCACGCTCCTCGCCCCGTGAAGGAGATCATCCAGCTTGCTGAAGAATGGATTGACTGTGTGGTGTCTTATAATGTGATTACCAAAAACTGTGAGCACTTTGTGACAGACCTCCGCTACGGAAGAAGACACTCTGACCAGGTGAGTGACACAGGGTGAGGCCCTGGGTGCCTCCCAGAGCAGCTCCTGGCTGTGAGCTGTGAGCCGGGGACTGGGACACAGCCTGCAGCCTGCATGGGGACAGCCAAGTGCCAGGTGTGGGCTCCAAACCAGTGCTGCCTCTGGCCTCCCCTGAGCCCCTGGACCTGCAGGGTCCCTGTGGTCTGTCTGCACCCTGGCAGTGCCCTCTCACTGAGTGCCACCTCCTGGGGTACAAACCTGGATGTCACCCCTTCTGCTACTGGGGCACATGTCTCTCCCTGATTTATTTACCCTGATTATCACTCTCTTGTTTACATTATCATGCTGGGGGGTGTAAATACAAGTGCTCCTCATGTTTCCAGCCTGTGCTTTGCTTACTCTTTTATAGGCCGAAAAAGCAGTTGATGGTTTTTTTGCGACAGTGGGAGGTGTCCTTTTGGCTTCAGCCGCTCTTTTTGCGACAGCATTGGCCAAGGCCTTATCCAAGGAATAGTACTACTGATGGACTGTAAGGAAGAGCTCAGAGCAAGGCAGGGAGAGCCCCTGGCCACAGCGGTCACTGGTCAGCTTTTGCTACACCTGCCAGCAAGAGATCGGANAGCAAGGCAGGGAGAGCCCCGGGCCACAGCGGTCACTGGTCAGTTTTTGCTACACCTGCCAGCAAGGCTGACTAGCCACTGTGTACACTTGGTGTAAACGTTAAATAAGCCATAATAAAATGTCAGAAATCCCAACTCCTATTGCCTAAAATCCTCTTTTATCTATTTGAGGATAGCTTCCTGTGCAAGTTTGGCCTTGCTTCTCCCTGCCATCCCATTAGAAATAATAAGTCAAGGATNACTTATCTCCTCCTTGACTTACCCAGATGAAGGCGCTACATCCGTTTTGGGTAGCAGCTCATCAATGTCTGCCACAAGGGCCAAGGTGAAGAAGGAACTCCTGAAGAAGGTGATCAAAAATAATAGGTGGCGTGTCAACAACAAGTATGATCGCTTCCACGCTCCTCGCCCCGTGAAGGAGATCATCCAGCTTGCTGAAGAATGGGTTGACTGTGTGGTGTCTTATAATGTGATTACCAAAAACTGTGAGCACTTTGTGACAGACCTCCGCTACGGAAGAAGACAGTCTGACCAGGTGAGTGACACAGGGTGAGCCCCTGGGTGCCTCCCAGAGCAGCTCCTGGCTGTGAGCTGTGAGCCGGGGACTGGGACACAGCCTGCAGCCTGCATGGGGACAGCCAAGTGCCAGGTGTGGGCTCCAAACCAGTGCTGCCTCTGGCCTCCCCTGAGCCCCTGGACCTGCAGGGTCCCTGTGGTCTGTCTGCACCCTGGCAGTGCCCTCTCACTGAGTGCCACCTCCTGGGGTACAAACCTGGATGTCACCCCTTCTGCTACTGGGGCACATGTCTCTCCCTGATTTATTTACCCTGATTATCACTCTCTTGTTTACATTATCATGCTGGGGGGTGTAAATACAAGTGCTCCTCATGTTTCCAGACTCTGCTTTGCTTACTCTTTTATAGGCCGAAAAAGCAGTTGATGGTTTTTTTGCGACAGTGGGAGGTGTCCTTTTGGCTTCAGCCGCTCTTTTTGCGACAGCATTGGCCAAGGCCTTATCCAAGGAATAGTACTACTGATGGACTGTAAGGAAGAGCTCAGAGCAAGGCAGGGAGAGCCCCTGGCCACAGCGGTCACTGGTCAGCTTTTGCTACACCTGCCAGCAAGGCTGACTAGCCACTGTGTACACTTGGTGTAAACGTTAAATAAGCCATAATAAAATGTCAGAAATCCCAACTCCTATTGCCTAAAATCCTCTTTTATCTATTTGAGGATAGCTTCCTGTGCAAGTTTGGCCTTGCTTCTCCCTGCCATCCCATTAGAAATAATAAGTCAAGGATGTAACCATTCAAGGTGACCCCTGGCAGCACTAGCCTGGTTGCCACATCTCCTTTTATTTCATTGTCTGAGATGATTTTTGTGGTAGTCCGCAAGCACTTGCAAGCAAATTTTCCATTCCTTCCCCTCCCGCCCCTCCCCACACACTTCCCCTTCAGTGCTTTTCTGAAGACTGGTGCAGGCTTTCTACCCATATCCTGGTTTTATCAGCTACATCCTACAGGCTCTTTTGATCAATCATTGATTTTATCCTTAGTTTTATGAAAAGGTGACATTAAAGTATTGCTGTGGCCCTGAGTAGGTGGAAAAGTCCTGGTTGCCAGGACTGCAAAAGGACAAGTAAGACATGTGCAGTGTCTTGGAGTCCCTGCCCGTGGTACCTAAATTGAGCGGCTCCTGTGAGGTTGTGAGGTGGAAAGAAGGGAGCTGAGCATCCTAAACCTTGTTGGCAGGATGGGTCAACAGCTGCCAGGGACTTCCTGGCAAATTCCTGACGCTGGGGAGAAAAGGAGGCAGAGCTAAATGGGTGCTAAAACCAAGGGAATTGCCCTTTTCTTTCTCCTAGGGATGTTTGCAAAACAAGGACAAAACACAGAGAAGCATGTGCAGTTTTCCCAGCTGATAAATCCTCTGTCCCATCTCAGCCTGGCTGCTTGCAGCTTCTTTCTGGTCTTACCTGTCTTCTGTAGGGGATCAATGCTCTGTGAAATGGGCTTGGGACCTGTCTTTTAACAAAACTCCTAAAAAGGCTAATTTTACTAAGATTAAACAAAATCCTGCCCTCTCATCTAGGAGCAAAAAGCTGCAATTGCAGGAGAGGTCTCAGTCAACTGAGGGGTAGGCAGGCTAAATCATCTCTGCAGGACTCAAACAGAACAGATGAGAGAGGTTTTTAAAAGTGATATCATCACAGCCTTTTCTCTTCTCTAGGAATGGAAGTCAGGCAAGGTAAGGCTGCGAATCTCAGAGCAATTCTTTTTGATGTGTGTATTTCAAAATAAATGCATCTGACCCTCATATGCTCTGTGCTCACAATAATACATACTTCTGCACTAAATCCACCACACCTTCTTACAGAGGCACACATTTTTGAAACCAAGCTGGAGTCTCCCTTTTCAGCTCTGCTTTCTCCTTTCTCGGGGAGAAGGTACATAAGCAAAGCATTTTAAAGTGGAGAGGGAGGAGCTTGCAAAGACCAACAATTATTTTATGTGACAGTGACTGTTGTGGGTACAGAAAAATCCACAGCATCGCCTTCCTAGCAGCCTCTCTAGCCAGGGTTATTTTGAGTGAGGAACAGGATTCTGCAGAGTACATGTCACTCCAGCTCACAGTTGGTATAGATGGGCTTGCAGAAGAGCATTCCTTTGGAAAAAACACAGGTCACAATGATGGAGATGACAGAAGATAGTAGTCACAGCTGCAGTGTCTTTACTATGGTACTGTTTTCCACTGGGCTGCTGGGGGGCACATTGGTTTCTTGAAGAGCACTGTCTGAGAGGTAATTTCAGACAGCATTTTGTCCCTGCTCTCTCCAGGAAAAGGGAACTGCAAACAGCAATACCCTCTTTGTTCCGGCCCAGCCTGCTATAATAACTAGGTATCAATTACAGGGGTGAAAGACATATATTAGAGAAGAAAACCCAAAAAAACCACAAACAGACAACACAAAACCAAAAATTATTTGCTTAGCTTTCTGGCCAGTGCCAAAATATTGGCTCTCAGATGGACAACGGCCTCAGTGCTTGAAAGACACAGATATGAAAATATGTGCTGCAGCTGCCTGCACTGGCACACTTGCCCTGTGATGCATCCATGCAGAGGCAGGGAAACAGTCCTGGCTGAGCCGTGGCATCTGGGAACATCCCCACTGAAATGCCTCTCTGGGCCTCCTGCCCTACTATTTCATTTCTGTTTTATGATACGCTACTCATTTTTGTGTGTGTGTATATATATATGTGTACACACATATGTGTATGTAATATATATATATATGTGAATAATACACAATACAGTTTGGCTCTGGAATATGGGGAGAGTCTTTTTGCTTTTGACTAAAATGGGAACAAGCCAGCTTCTGATATCAGAGACATTTTTCAAGCAAAGTTGAATTCCAGAAAAACCAGGCCAAAGGCTGTTTTATTCCCTGGTGGAGCTGTGTGGCCAGACCTTGGAAAGGGCAGTGAGGTGGGGCAGAGTAGGCTGGGGATGGGCATAGGCACTGCCACTTGTCCTGCATTTTCAGATGGGCAGCACCCTTCCTGCTTCAGAGGAGGTATTTGGAAAACTTTGGTGTGTTGGCCCTCAGGCTTTGGCAATAAAAACTGTGCATCCAGTGGTACTTCAGAACGTCTTGCCACCACCAGCAGCCTCACAGCTGTGGTGCAACCCCATGAGGAATAGGAAGCCCAGGTCACCAGCTGGATCCCACTGAAGCCCTTGCTAATTCACAGAACTTGTGGGTTAATGTGGCATTTGAATGTTTTTCCACCCTTCTCCCTGCAGATTCCAATGTCCCTTGAAACACTGAGGTCAGATGATGCACTACCAGCACAGAGTACTAGCAGTGACAGCCAGACTTTCCCTTCATGCCAGGTTGAAACGTCTTGGGTAATGGGGACACGGACAAAGTTGGTGCCCCCGGACTGTTGGCTGGGGAAGCTGTCCCCACAGGGTGACCCACCAGTGGACCCTATTGGCCACCAGCCCTGGGATGAATCTTGCAGATTCACAGCATCTCACTTTGCTCTCTGCCCTTCCCCCTCTGTGGGTCTGTGCCCCCAAGACAGACGTGGACTGGAGCAAGGGAGAGAGCTCAGAGTAAATCCATACACAAATTTCCTTCACTCTTTCTTTTAATGTATCAAGTTTCTAGGGGACCATCACATACTGGTGAGACACAATGGTAATTTCTCCTCAATTACCCTCCTTCACCTGCCTGAGACACTGACTTCTTTCTCAAGGGTTTGTTTGTTTTTTTGTTCCCAGCTCTCCCAAAGCCCCATTTTACAGCAAGTCCTTTTCCTGGGCCTCCACCAGCCAGCTAGGCAGCACTCAGACCCTTCTAGCTCTGTTTCTTCTTTTGGAAGAGATGAAGTTGTATCATGGAGCTTTTTCCCAACTCTCAGGGTCCCTACAGTCAATCCACACCCTGACTGTAATTATACAGCTTTTCAGATCTTTGTTAAACTTGAAGCCCTGTATGTCCTTTCTCCCTTGCTGAGTGATACTAATAAAGATAAAAAACCTATGGTGAGAACCATGTACTGATAAACAATGGGGATGCAACACTGACCCAAAACACCAGAATGGTACCAACAAACTGAATCAGGCTCTAAATGGTCAAGTGTTCACAGCAAAGGCAGCAGCTCGACCTTCCCTGGTCAAAACACAAATCCTACTTACATTTCCAGTACTGTGGGTTTAGTGTTGCAGATGGTCTCTGTGTTCAGGATCTGTTTAGGCTCCCTCAGAAGAGTAGAAAACAGTTCAAATTCCATAGACAAATATTTTTGCCTTGAGGTATTGCAGAGCTACTTAACTATCCTTCATCTGCAGCAGTTTGTTTCTTTTGTTTTATTCTGCAGCTACAATTTTAATACCCAGATTAAGCTGTTGTTGCTTTTACATTACTAATTTGCTCAACAGTTCTGGGAATCGAGCACATTTCTGTACAAACAGGTAATTAGCTTTGCATACATTTGGTTAGAAGCCATTGTTACTCCATGACTGCCTGCAGCATCTGGAACTGAAATTTTAAGTAATGGCAGGCAGATCTATCCTGTGCTTACCATTATATTTTGCCTTTTCATGTGATTCCACTCCTGTACCTCATCCAGAAATATTAGCTACCAAGCACAAAGCTCTCCTAACATCCCAAAAAATCCTCCCAGTACTGAAATTTGAGGGTCAAACCCAATTGAAACCCCCATTCTTCTATATTTTTTACAGTTCCTGAGGAATAAAGTTTGGTTAATCAGCACATGTGAGAGCTGTGCACTCCCACTCACAACCCCATACACCAAACTCAGAGCAGGCAGCAGTGCCCTGTGAACAAACTCACCCAATCAGCTCCAGCAGATACTGGGGGCTGGGGACTTGGGAGATGAAAGATGAGGTCACAGACACGTCCTGTTCTAACAGAGATATCACTGCATGGATCACTTTCAAAGCCTGAAATCCATGGCAGTGTCAAGATAGAAAAATATCCTTCCACCTCATAATTAATAAAAAATTAACTGTTGCTTTTTCAGAAAGGTGTCATATCTTGTTTATGCTTAAAATGCAATATCCATAACTAGTGAGAATCATGTCTGGGGGACAAAGCTTTCCTTTGGCGGACCTGGAGGAGCATCTTTGAGGTCAAGCCTCCAAACTACGCCAGGTTGTTTTCAGCTCTGCTGGGCTGCCAGACAGCATCAGCCACTGTGCATGAGTTGCTGGAATTGGGGTATTTGTAAATGTGGGATCTGCCTTGGCGTTTTTCTCTCAGCCTCATTTAGTGCTGCCTTCTGCGCTGTGCTGGAGGGAGGCTCTATCTGGGTGAGGAGTGCTGGTACTCCAGATGCAGAGGGATGCCTGAAAAGGAACTAGCAGAAAAGCAGCTGTAAAGGATGCAAAGGGGGGGTTGCTTGTGAAGAAAGAGAAAAGATCAACCTGGAGCAGCACTAGATGGGATAATCACACTTCAAGAAAACACATTATTGATTTGGTTCCAGAAGAAAACAAAAGGAAACTTTATTTGAGTTCTGAAACTCTTCAAGAAGGCTGGACTTCTGGCCAGGAAATCTTGTGAAAGATAGGCACATTCACCATCATCTTCAAGAAAAAGCAATGGACTGCCTTGGCAGTATTTGTGTTTCCATTGCTCCACTGAGGCAGGATTAGACCTCCCTGGTGGGTCCCTGACACTTGTAAAATGCTCTAATCCCAATTCAAAAACCTTGACGTGGTTTTGTTCCCCTTAGGGTTTAGGTGTCCTCTAACTTCATATTTATCCTGCTGTTTTCTGCCTTGCCTGATCTGTCAGAGGTGCTGAGAAGCCAGTGATCACTACATGGTCTGCAGCAGCCTTTAGAGCAGCCAGGCATTGTAAGGACTCCCCAAGTGCAGAAAACATGGTTGATGACAGCAGCAATAACACTGCTCAGCCTGAGGTTTCGTCTACCTGAAAATCTAGCTAGAGGGTAGCAAATCCGAGAATCTGTCCCAGCACTAGCTATTTTATGGTCTGAGTGATAGGAGTTGAAGATCTCTTCTGCTAGAGATGGTTATTTCACATTCCTGATGGCCCTCCTGAGCAAGGCCATTGCTGGCTGTGGAAGTGGCACATGGGGTGGGTGTTTTTAATAAAACTGGAATTGAGAAGGTGACCATGGAGCAATTCTGCACAGCTGCTCACAGCATCACAGCCACCCCTGTCATCTGAGGTGTTTCAAGGTGCTGAAAGCAAGCTGTTCAGGTTAAACCTGAGGCATGGTGGGAGCTTGCCTGGAGTTGTCAAAATGTGAAGTAATGTTACAACTGCTGACAGAAAACACACTTTGTCTGTTCCTGACAGAACACCACTGACATGAAGTAAAATAAGGGGACAAGCAATTGCACTGTTTTCCCTGAACCTACTTTTGGCAGCAAGCTGTAGAAGTGCTTGACGATAATCTGAGAGAACTTTCCATTCATTGCAAAATGGTTTCAGGCTTCTTTCCAAGGTGATCTCTACCTCAGTATGAGCATATACCTACTAGAAATAAGACAACATTTAGTTTCAGACTGAGGTCATAACATGCCATTTTACCACCACCTTGTCAGCTTCCCTCCAGGAAACCAGGGACACAGCCTTCTGCAAGATCCCTTTGTAAAACTTTCACCTGACAATGCTTGATTCTTTACACATTTTCACACATACCAGCCTGCTGTAAGCTGCAGGCTGCTAGCTCAGACACTGGAATTTGGCCCAGCAAGTTGTCACACAGACAAGTATATTTACCTGCATTAATTCTACACATTTCAAACATGAATGAGGAGGCCACTGCATCTGCACAAGCCTTGCCAGGTATTCATGTAGGAATGTCACAAGTCCTGAGGAAAGAACCACCCTACTAAGGATTTCTCCCCAAAGGATGCATAGTCCCTACCACGCTTCCATATACCCTAGGTTAGATAGGAACTAGCCCCCAGGTTTTCTCTGTTCCTCAGAGCTACTTCTGAATCCCCAGCAAGGAGACAATTATTAGGCATTAAAAGCATTAAATTCCCCTTGGCACTCAAAAGCAGCCATCCCTGGCTGTGCTTACATAGGGAGCAGCTGTGTTTGCCTTGCATTTTCCTGCCAATCACCAGGCAATGGAGGGTGGAATGAAACCCTCCAGTGTGTCTGCTTCAATGAGTCTGACTTTGCTGCCTGTTAGTAGTAAATCACATGACTGAAGAAATTGCTTTTATGCTTATGTGTTAATGTAAGAATTCTTTTAAATACTAAATTTTCGATTTTCTGGTCATTCCTGTGATTCTAAAAGCAAAGAGCTCCTTTTAACTCTGCAGCATTTTTTTGCATATACTTTCTACTACACACTGCAATCACAGCTTTACAGTTCAGTACCTAATAAATCATTAAGCTGCAATCAATAGAGGAACAATCTAGATAGGATAAGGGGAACTATTGAGAAATCTAGGAAAGTGGAACATAATTCTGAAGACATATTTTTTGCTGCTGTTGGCTCGTTTGGAGGCTTGTGTCATTAGATCTTATGTGGTTCTAAATGAAATCTTTCTCTTGTCTATTAAAACTGTTTTCACAGAATTGATAGGGTTGGAAGGGAGTCAAGAGACCATCCAGTCCAACCTCCCTGCCAGGCAGGGTTACCTGGAGCAGGTGAAACAGAAACCATCCATATGGGTTGTGAACATCTCCAGAGAAGGAGAACTCCATGACCTCCCTGGGCAGCTCTTCCAGTGCTCTGCTGCCCTCAACGGAAAAAAGTTCCCCCTCATACTGAGGTGGAACTGCCTGTGTTTTAGTTTGTGGCCACTACTCCTCCTGTCACTGGGCACCACTGAAAAGAGTGTGGCACCTTCCTCTTGATACCCACCTCTAAGATATTTAAAATATTAATTAATGAGATTTCCTCTCACTTTTCCCCAGACTAAACAAGCCCAGCTCCCACAGTTTCTCTTCATAAGAGAGATGCTCCAGACCCTAAATGATCTTTGTAGCCTTTGCTGGACCACAAGGAGCTCAGGTAGCTCCTTGTCTTTCTTGCACTGAGGAGCCCTTCACCTCTTTGCAAGTCAGTGACACCTAAAATAACAAACGGAGTCACAGATCATTGGTTCTGTGTTTGCTTGGGATTGTTTTGAGGTATTAAGTGAATCATAGGAGTGACCTGAGTTTCAAATTTGCAGACAAATTTGAGTACAAGTCTATAATATTCTTGATAGACAAAAAGAAAACCCTGTGCTTATTTGCAGCAAGAGGACAGAAGCTTTGGCTGAAGTATTTATATCAATTATCCTTAATAACAGTAATTTGCATGTCCACAGTGAGTTTTGCACTGCTAAGATTTAAAGCCTTTACAAGCTGGGTCAGTAACTCAATGCTGAATTTACACGGCAATAAATTAGGAGGAAATTTAAGAACTTGTACAGCACAACACACTTGACATGACACATGCAATTACTGTGATCCTATATCTGCTCTGGATATTTTGACATATCAATATTACTTATGCACTGAATCTTCAGTAGATGCAAGACAGCTAAGAGATAAAGAGCAGCTGAACTTCAGGCTGTGCATCTCTCTAGTTGTTGGGCTCTGTGCATCTTGAACTTACAAGCAATGAAAACTTGTTTGTAGCATTAATTAATGACATTTAATGAGCCCAAAGCTTGTTTGCAGGAGGAGTCATATACATGCAGTTGCAGTGGGGAAATCCTTTTAGGATTTCAGCCCCAACATAAGCTCTGATTAAAGTTTTTATTAAGATCAAAAACACCATAAAGTTTTTCTTTTTGTATGAGTGTAGAAACTCCACATGAGTGTCTTGTCTGCAAAAGCTGGGCAATATTTCTGGTGGTACTTTTATGTACATGTTGTACTGCTCCCCCAGGATCTTCTGTGAAACAATGACTATTCTCCACAGACCAGAAGAAAATGGGAATTGAGGTAGGATTGCTATTCCTTCCACAGAAACCCAGAAGAGGTCAGGAAAGTGAGATTATCTGGATTATCCATTACCCAAACCAATTCCATCCTGAACTTTGCATCTTTCTTGATAAAGTGATTTATTAATTACAGGTGACTGTTTTGCTCTTGACAATTTCAAATTCTGCCTTCTGGCTGTATAATCAGACCAACCACTGGTTTCAAGTTTATGAACCATCATCTCAACAACTGTCATCTCAGCATACTTCCGAGGAATCTTGGTGTTTTTCTTTATATTTCACTTCTTTCCCAGTCTTTGTCCCAGCCTTTCTCTTAAAAACCACATATTAATGCAATATTCCTGAATCTACAGCCCTGGAAAACTGGAAACTGAAATGTGATGAGTTAACAGTGACATTGTCATGGGAACAGAGCAACCTTTGAAACAAGACTGATATCATCGTTGCCATAGCACTGTCTTCCTGGTATTGTTACAAGAAATCCTGCTCCTTCTTGGAAGAAGCTGGTCTGTGTTTTCAGCTGTCAGAACACAGCTTCCCAAGGGCCTTTGGAGATTAAGTCCATGGTGTGGTCTGATCATCTGCTTTCAGCAAGCAGCCCTCCCTCTCCTGCCTTGCACTTCAGTGTTTCTAAAATTAGTAGAGCAAGTGCAAGCAGCCCTGAGTCACTCAAAACCTTTTCAGATCCAGGGGATTTCCCTGAATCTCCTTATCCAGAACAACTAGTGGATGACAGGTCTCCATGCCTTCACATGCAGTTCCCCAGGCAGAGGATGGAAACCTAGGGATTTTCTGAAACTTGAATATTGAAACCATATTGTTAGTGGGACTGCTTTTAAGAGGGCCAAAAAGTACTCAATGATTAATTCTCATTAGTTCAGCCTGATGTGAAGTAACTGAGATGGAAAAACACTCTGATGGGCTGGGACAGGTGCCCTATTTAACAATGCTGTTTGAGCAGGAACAGCCCTATTGGAGAGGAAACAACTCACAGCAGAGATCTGAAAAAATCCTGGCAATGTGCCCTTGGAGAAGGGTTGTGAGGCTGCAATATGGAAAGGGAGTGCTTCTGCTTGGGCTGGCGCTGCTCACTCACAGGGCTGGATCAGCACTGTTGGCCTGCTCCCAGTGACCCTGGGAGCAATTCGAAAGCCACAAGGAGCCCCAGCTTCACCATCTTTAGATTTTATATCTACATAGCCACAGGCACCTTGTGCCTCCCACCTTGGTGTTAAAAATGGGTAAATTGGTTAGCCCCTATTGACACCATGCCTCAGCATAACTCAAAGATTCATGCCCCAGTTTCTTTTTATGAAAGAAACTTCTTTCTGTTTCTTTCTTTTCTCTTTCAGCCCAGCCTTGAGGTTTATTCCCTCCTGGGCATGCAGTTCAGACTGAAGACATGCAAGGCTGGGCTAGGTGAAGACCCTGTAATTTCATCATGGAAGTTATTTATCAGAGTCCTCTCTTTTTATACACACACATTCCCTCCTAAGAAGCTGCTGGCTGACAAGGTGTTTCTGCCAGACCACAATATGGCCCATCACCATTTAGTCTGGCCTGTTAAGGAGAACTTTAAATAGATATATTTATCTTTGATCACCATTAGCATCCCCTGTTACTAGCACAGGCACAGTGAAATTAATCTGGAAGCAAGCAGCTCTATTAAAAAGCACAATGAATCCAGACCTGTTGTGCCTCTGGGCCATCAAAGCCTCTTCTGTCTCCAGCATATTATACCTTGTTCTCAGCCTGATTGTAATTGGCTTATTAATTAATTAATGCTTCAGAGACACCGTGAAGCTGCTAAACATCACATAAAACCAACAAGTATTTATATCTTATTAAACGTAAAATAGGATATTTTGTAAGTAGAATTAAATTCCTTTACTGCCTCACAGTTTTGAGCTTAGCTGACAGCTAGTCTTACAATACATTTAAAAATGTGAACATTTAGGAAAGAGTAATTATGCAAATAGACTAATGAGATCCATGCACACAGCCGTAGCTCCTCCTCGTGTTCTTGGCAAGAGGTCACCAGCACATTCCGAGCTGGATGCACATTGGAAACGTCTGCAAAAAGAGCTTTACATTGTAATACCTTACAGAGGATGTTTTTAATTACATGAATTTATTCTGACACATGGATCCAGTTTTGTTCTGCTGCTTATGTGAGACACTGCCTACAAAGGTGAAAATCACTCTGGCACTGCTGGAGCTGCCTGCCTTTTGGTGGGCTGTGAGCCTGTTCAACATGCACCTCCTCTGGAGGAGGGCCAAGAAGAGATTGTACTACGTGCTTGCAGTCTGGTCCCACTGGAGGAGTATTTTATTGGCTGACACTTATTAATTTTATCTCATTAATTTTCATCAGATAGTAATTTCCTCTCTGCTTTCTTAAGAAGTATTGGGAATGTGATTATTCTCCTCTTGCAATGAATTTCTTCTTTCATTCATTATGGCATAATTATCTCTGTGGTGTTGAAGTATCTGGTGTGCTAATAACTGCTAATTATCCTGGGAGTCGATATGGGGTGTGTGATTTGTCCAGGCCACTGGAAAAGATTAACATTTTGAGTTCGGCATCACATGCACTGAAGAGCTGAAGTCTGTTATTGTATTTTGCAATACGAATTAAATAGTACAATTTTGAACATAATTTTCATGTTTATATGGTTATTCCTTTAGGATTTTTATGGTCTTTAGGCTTGGAATTGAGATGTAGCCTGCCAGGGTTTAGGGAAGTCCCTAAAGACACTTTGCAGCTCTGATATGTGGTCTCATGGATTTTGCAGAAGGTAGGTGATATTTGACAAGCACAAAAATCAGCAAGACTTAATTTCAACAGAAGGAACATTATCCTAACATTTACAAGATGAAAGGTTTATTGACTAGATGAAGAATATTTATTAACTGTGCTGAGAATGACATAATTGAACAGCCCTGCGCATATTCTCCTAACGCCCTTAGGGTAATTAAAAGCACTCAGGCTGCTGCTGAGTTCTGTTTGCCTTGAATTAGCAGCCTCCTTTGTGGCTACAGCTGCCACAGCAGTGCCCAGGTGTCTTCCTCAGAGGGACAGAGCTGAGCAGGAAGCAGGGACACCCATTGCACTCTGCCTGCCCAAACACTTCTGAGTATCTCTCTTGAGAAAAAGGTTGACAAGGAAGGAGAAAAAATTACAAGGTAGTTAACTGTAGAGATCCAGAACCATGCCAGGCCAGGACATGGCAGAAAGAAGAAAAGCTCCTTTCCTTCTCTTGCCTACTCCCACCCATGATAGGTTTTTCTGAACATTACATGTGAGGAGGTTGGGTCACATTTTGTCCCTGAACCAAGTTTATGCCTTGCAGTGTCTTGTTGTTTAGGGCTAACACTGGCCTCTCTGCTCTGTGTGCTTGAGCTGAACTGCTGCAACATCAGAATCCAAAAACTAAAAAAATACATATTCAGTGTATTTGAGTGGTTTCATTTGCTACTCCTAACAGTATATTAATGCTACTTGTGTTAAATGTGGATAAGAAAGGCATATTACACAATGGCAGTGGCCAAAAACTTAACTGTGAATTATTCAAGCCACAGTTTGTCTCCCTCCTGCTGCAAACTACCCTAATAAATAGTAAATAATTTGCTGACAGAACAGATAGAGAAACCACTGTTTCAGAGAACCTTAGAATTTCTATCTTCAATGCTGCACCTGAGAACATCCCTTCATTCACAGTGCAGCTTCTGTCAATCAGGACAGCATCACAGGGGAGACAGAACCTTTTTCCACCGAAAAGAAATGTGTCTCCAGGGACTAAGTAACAAGATTCCTTTAGAACAATACAAAAATGGACTTTACTTGTGCACAAGTTTTGGGCAGTTAAATTAAGTCTCAAGACACACACCAGTAATCTTCTCCACTCTATTATTTTAAACCAGTGCTTCTTAGAAAAAATACTGGCTGAAAAACAACAGCTCAAAGATCAGCCCTTTAAACCTCTCTTTCCAAGTGAGCATCTTTAGCTTTGTTTGCCTAGTGTCCGTAAAACACCCTGACCAGGAAAACCTACCCAGGGCCTTTATATCTCCCACCACCCTAACTATTGCTCATCCCAATGCCTTTGGGAGGTAAAAAGAGCTGTAACCCCTATTTTATGGGTGAGGAACTGAGGCTGGGAAAGAAAGCACATACCTCAATGGGAGCTATGTGTCTAGACACCTTAAAAACCAGTTGCAAAGTGCCTGACACATCAGCCTATAGCAGAGCCAGGAAGCAGGTCTTAGAAGGCCAGAATTGTTATCTAGTTGCTTGTTTGTGAAATTAAATTTCCAAGCTGTTCTTGACTCTTAACAAAAATTACTGGCTTCACCTGTGTAATGACAGATGCAGCAGATACAGATGCATCATTACTGCATCATACAGGCTGTGTCCACACTTCTTTCTGCCCTGCCCACCTCACCTCCCTCTGTCCCATTCCTCCTTTGCTGTGCAATTCCAGATACACTTCAACATACTAGTTCATTATACAGGCTGATGAAAATAAGATACAGGTGACTCACTCCTCTCGTGGTGCAGATGATAACCTGAACTTTGTTATGATCCTCAGTGAGGTGATGCAGCTTGGGAGGCTGCTGTGGATGGGAAACTGACTGCAGCATTGAGACACCAGTAGTCAACATGAAACCGGAGGTTACAATTTGGTGGCCAGGCCAACAGCACAGGAACTGAACTTGGGAGGTTTCACATCACTTATTAAAAGTCAGAATGTGAGTTCATTGAGTTAACATAGAACAAGCTGTGGTGAGAACATGGATCCAACTTTCTGTTTGATTCCAGTTCATGCCCCTATATCTCCCTTGGCTTTCAAGGAGCAATTCCTGCTTCATGTCAGAATCAGCCCCCTTACCTGTAGCATTGCTATCTGCAGTCCCTTAGTAGAAGGTTTATTTGTGCTCAACAGTTGCAGGATAACAACAGAACCACTAAGTTGTAAAGACTATCATTACAAAACTCCCATTGAAAGAAGAAATACAGAAATTCTAATTTAGTTGAGTGTCTGAGCTTTGCCAGTTATTGCAATCTAATTCATACAAGTGGATCTCCTGAGATAATGATGAAGTTGATTGTCATTGCAAGGCCATTAGAGAGAATGCCTTATCTTGATTTAAAAGTTGCAATTGCAAAATTATGGACACCAGTACTTTAAGTACAAAGGTACACTGGCATCTCTGAGCACTTGTTCAGCGTGGGAGTGCTACTCCTCCTACAGATATTGGAGATACAAAAACGTGATGTGCAGCCAACACACCTCTGATGGCAAAAGCCCCAGCTCTTCACACGGACTTTGCCAAGATCAGTGAGAGGCAGCAATAAAAGTGCTCCCGGGCAGCACTCCACAGACAGTACTTCATCTTCCCAAGGAACCTCTCAAAAGGCTGAATCTTGCCATTGCCCAGTAATTCAGCCCAGGAACAATGATTTTAGCAGTAAATTTGGAGGCAACGTAAGCTATGCCTGGCTCTAAGCAGCATGTGATCATGACAAACAGGTCAGTGCACCTCAGAGCTGCCATCCCTTCATGCCCTCCACCACCTCTACTCACATCATGCTGTCTTCAGGAGCAACGCTGCTATTCTCAGTGTTGACCTCTAACCCTTATGTCTTCCTGAAGATTAATAAAACATTTATCAGGAGTCAGGAATCCTCTTGCCTGGCTGGCAGTGCTGTGCCTGAGGTACCCCAGGACACAGTTGTTCCAGTTGAACGGCTTTTCTAAGTTGAGCAGCAGATCAGTTACATATGTCTGTAACTATGTAAGCTGTAGAAAATGTTGATAGACGATTCCTCTTTGGCAGCAACTATGCTGCAAACTGAAAGTCAGACTTTTCACGACTGTAAGTCAAGTGATTTCCCAGCACAGCCATCTAACAGAGGTGACATTTATGTAACTGCTACACAGGAGACAGTACCCAAACATGAGGGAGGGAGAAGACTGAATTAGCATAAAATTCTTTTATGTTTTATGATTTAAGAAAGTCACTGTGAATATGATATTTATTTGGAAAAAAGAAAACCTAATGGTCTGTGAGGTCAGCAGTAATTAGCCTCAGGTTACTACTAAATGATGGTTTGATTTCCTTGTACTTCCATACTTTTAGCTACCTTATATTGTCAGCCTTATAACAACAGTCATCACTCATTTTTACTTTTTATGTTAAAACAGGCCACAAGCCCCACAGATATCTGAGAGCATAATTTTGGTTATTGTGGTACCTAACTAACAGTAAAAGGTTTAGATGAAGTTTTTCAGAGATTTACTCACCACTCAGATTCTCTGAAGTAGTAACAGACTATTCTGTAGAGCTAGTGGTACTAAAATAGCCAGTGAAAGTGTTTTCTGCATAGAGTTTGGAACTGAAATGAATTATTCATCTGACAAATTTGGTCCTTCATTGAAAATTTAATACATTCTTCGACATTCACTAGAACAAAGAGACAGACACTAAATCAGGGTGCCAGTCCTTCCACACTGAAGCTGTACCTGGACTGAACTACCACAAGCTTATGAGGACCTGTCTGCCTCCAGGCACTACCATTAGTATTTCAAACATGAAGTTTCAGCCTTGGATGGAAGTGTGAAGTTCAAATTAAATAAACTTTTCAGAGTGCCACATTGGAGTTCTCTTCAAAACCTCTTTCCAGAGGGCACTGAAAAGTTGGTAACATCAAATCTAACCAATTTCAAGAGCCCTGGAACTTTTCATGAATTTTGTAGGGTTTCAAACATACTTGACTAAAAGTTCAGGCACATACTAGTTTAGAGTCCCAGCATTCATAGGTGTCTCCCATTTTAAAGACACACTTGTAGCATCCATAGCCCGGTAAAGTGAACACAGGTGGCACAACAATATCCTGTACAGAAACACATGCCTGGCATTTCCATATGCAAACTCAGCAAGTAACTATCCATAACTGTTTCCCCTCTTATCCTCAAGATGTGTTTGTTTTGTCCTCTGTAGAGGAAGATCAGTCCTGCAGCGTGTCCTTATTTACGCAGGGAAAAAAATCCATCCTGCGTTTATGTCATAGGAGAAAAGGAAGTTATGAGGTTAAAAAAACCAATTAAAAATAGCAATTTTGCAAATATTTCCCTCTGTTCTAAAACACACTTGTGCTTTACTCTGCTGTTGAGGCCACAAGCAAGCCCAGCAGCAGCAGCAGTTTTCTGGTGATCTGTAGTCTCCAGACTACACTCCAAGTGTAGCACTCCAGGTCTGTGTTGCTGCTCAGTCCGGAAGCAAGATGTCCCTATCCAAAGGAAAAGTTCTGTCAGGAATAAGTGCCAACAGCAGAGGAGGAGGACATCCGTCTTTGACAGTTCTGTTTTCCAAGAAGGGACACAGTCATCATAAGGGAATATTTAGCTGTTACAAGTATGCAGCACCTCCTTTGCTTTCTATTATTCCCTGCCACCTTCTGCCAGGAATGTGTGCTAATAGCAAAAAAAGAGGTTCGCCAGCTTTCCACCCAAATCACCCAGGTGAAATCTTCCTAACTGCCCCCCCAAGTGCTGGCCTGACTCACTGACCTCCTTGAAAAGGAGAAGAGGTTAAAGTGGCAGAGGTGATTACAGTGCTTAGAGTGGCAGAGGTACTGTAATTTAAACATTACCTAGCATTTGAATTCTGTTCTCTTGCAGGTAAGGCTGTATTTCAGCAGCAGACAAGCAGGTCTTTATCTCCTCAACCCAACAATTACCACAAGTTTACCAAGACTTGATACTTTTATAGTGTCAGTGGTATCTAAATATAAATCACATGGCTGGTCTGCAATGCTGCTGCCACTGCCACTGTATCACATGCAGCAACATATTAGTTTTGTGAGGGACTTCATAATAGGACAGTGAATTCTGTCTTCAGAAAGATGTTACTGTATCCAAAAGACAAGATGTCAGGAGTAACTCCACTAATCTGCTCTTTGGTGCCTGAAGCTGTAAGGAATGCAGAGAGCATCTACCCTTCCCCTTCCAGTGGCTTTTGCTGTGAACTGAGAACCCATGAAAATTTTGCAGACACCTCATAAATTAATATGAAATATTTCTAGTTTATGTCAAGTCGTGTAGCTTTGTGACAGGCGTTTACCATTAGGTATACTACTGTAGGTAGGGAGCTATTTATTCCATTTGTTTATGTCAAACTTATCAAAAACAGATGATAAAATTGCTTTGGGTCAAATAAATGCTTTGTTCAAGTTGAAATATTGTTTGGTTGAGTTTGTTGGTTTTTTGGGGTTTTTTTCTTTCTTTTTCTTCTCACCTATGGTTTCTTTATTTTCTTAGTTATTTTTAGATCCAGGCTAGATTCTTTTCAGACTCTAGTGCAGATATGTCGACTCAAAACAATTAATGATTTCTTCTGGTTTGCTCTTTGTTTCTGCTGCTTTTTAAGTCTAAAACCCAAAGAAGTCTTTCCCATGATTCCCAACTTGCCCAATTCCTGGCTTTCTGTGGCAGCACAGGAGTGCTTTAGCACACAACGATGGGAAAATACAGTTTCCAGTAATAAAGTGCTTCTCAGCCCCACCCAGCAAAAACATGGGTTAGCTCCAACTGTGGTAAACAAACTGTGAAGTCAACTCAGAAGGCATATCTCCCCTGCACAGCTTATCCAAGGAAGGAAATGTTCCTCCTGGTTCAAAGCCCTTTTGATTGACTATCTTGTTATTTTATCCAGCTGGGGACAAAAATTGCAAAATGCAGTGAGGAGAAAGGCAGACTAACATCAGTGGGCTAGGAGAGTATGTGCAGGTAGAAGCTGCATTTTTTTTTTTTTTTTTGAGTAGGTAACACTTGCAGGAATGTGCAGTGTTGTTGCATTTATTTAAGGCAAACATAGCAGAGCAAAGTGAGTAAAATTCTCCATCAAAGGTTAGCAGATGGGGCATATGAGCTGATGAATGAATTGCATCTGCAATTATGGAGAAACTAGAGACTAACCCTTAGATGGTTCAACTTAAGAACATGCCACAGAATTTTAAAAAAATATTTTGAGACCTAGCTGACTCCACGTCTTTTATTTCAGGCCTTAGATCCTCGAGGTTAATAACCCCTTCAATGTTTGCTTTTCTGACACTGGTAAAGCTGATGTCAGGAGGCAGCCCGGCTATGCAGCACTTGCCCTAGTAAAAAAAGCTCACACCACAAGGGGCAGCGTGTCCTTGAAGGCCCACAAGATGAGATCATAATTTGTAATACGTTCCATTCTACATTTTTAGCGGATATCCTGAACAAATACCTCCGGAAAAACAAAACAAAACAAAACAAAACCAAAAAGGTTAAATAATGAAATCATTCTTCTTTTCTGCTTCACAGGTCAGAAATTTTTTACCCATAAAATGCAAGTATCACTTGCTAAAAACTAAGAGAGCAAACAGGTTTCCTGGTAGCAGTGAGCTAGCAAGAGAGCTCTTTTTGTTCCCATCATGGAAAGAGCACAGTGGTGCTGGGAGTGGACACTTCCAGAAAGTTTGGCTGCTTGCAGCTCCTTTCAGCTCTGGAAGCCAAGTGTTTCCACAAGAATTAAAATGTCCAAAAAAGGGCAAGACATCAAGCAGTAGTATCTGAAACTACATGAGGAATCCCAGGAATTCCTATGCTCAGCAGTCTCTGTCAGGAGTAAGTTCTACTTGTTTTCTCAAAGGGGATCTGCCCAGAGGAGTGCTGCTATTGCAATTAGCTACTTTTCATCTGGAGTATCTCTCGCCATTAGGGACTGCATAATGTAGCTCAACAGAGGGACACAGCAATGGGGTGTTTCAACCACAAATACTTTACCAATATTCAGCAAGGTGTTCGATTTACAGCTAGCAGCCCTTTGTGTATGGGCAAGGGGACAGAGGAAACATCATTGTGGCTTTATGTTACTGCAGCAGATTTCGTGCTTCCAGTTAATTTAAATGTAGGCAAGAGCAGGTTAGAATGGGAGACAAGTGAGGAGTCAGTCCTTCCTCTTTTTAAGTCACTGAGTCTTTTTACGGTCAAATGCAACTGTCCTGGAAATGCGTGCACTGCAGTTTCCTTCAGAGTGAGTCCTCACTGCTGTCAAATGTTGGATTGCTATGGCCTCCCATATTTCCCTCTACTGTTACTGCCACAGAATCTGAGAAGAAGGTTTCATTCAGAGGTGGCCAGGTTGAGTCCTGCTCCAACACGTGCTGCAGCCTCTTGTAGTGGCTCTTTGAGTGGTACTGGAATGTCTTTTTCAAAAGTAGCCACAGGGGTCTGTTCTCAATGACAGCTTCCTGTAAGGGTAAAAGCAAAAAGAAGGTTTAAGAGGACCTGGATAGCAGTTTACTGTTTCCAGAGTACACACAGGGAAAAAATGGAGACCCAGATCTCCCACCTGCCCTGCTCATCATCCCTTAAACATCATCCCTTTTATTGATCACATTTCATACCAGCTCCACCAGAGTTCTCCACCAGAGAACTGTGACCAGCTCCTCCTGAGAGTCTTCAGGATCTGAGGAGAAAACACCATGGACTGCCCATATTTTTCTAGCCTGGGGCAGGGCCTGATAGATCCCACTCACCAGAGGAAGGAAAATGTGGCCAGACCTTGCATTCCCTTATTATTTAGATGGAGGGCTTTATGAAAAGGGAGCAAGGGTGACGTGGCAGCAATTACTCCTGTTTTACTAGATATTCCCAAACTGGGCTGACAAGGAGGGAGAAAGAGCATGACTTGACCATTTTGCCTCTCCAGTTAGTGCTGACCAGCACATCCAATGATGCACATTCACCTCGACAAGGAAGGACACAGCAAGTGTGACTGCAAGCATTCCCACCATGGAGATTCGCCACGAGGTAGGGGTGCAAACGAGCTGGGGAAAAAAGCAGGAGAAGCTGTTCAGCAAAGAGTCCACAGTAAACACTGGTGGGTACTAATGCAATAGAACATAAAATCATTTAGGTTGGGAAAAACCCTAAAGGTCATTGAGTCCAACCATAAACCTGGCACTGCCAAGTCCACCATGTCCCTAGGGGCCACCACTTCTTTTAAATACTTCGAGGGATGATGGCTCAACCACTTCCCTGAACAGTCTGTTCCAGTCTGTAACCCTTTCAGTTAAAATTTTTTCTTACTCTCCAGTCTAAACTTTCCTTGGCACAATGTGAGGCCATTTCCTCTCTATCACTTGTTACATGGGAGAAAAAAATGTGACCCCCACCTTGCTACAACCTCCTGTCAGGTAACTATGGGCAGAATTAAGGTCTCCTCTGTGCCTCCTTTTCCCCAGACCAAACAATCACAGCTCCCTCAGCCATTCCTCACATGACTTGTGCTCCAGATCTTCAGCAGCTTCATGTAATAAAAAGCCAAACTGGCTAACCCTGCTGATGAGCTAATACTGCTATTTGTCTTGAGGAATTACTGATAAAGATGCTTTTAATCTATGATGCAGTAGAGAAAACAAAGAAAACTATTCTTTAGAACTGCAAAAGGAAATCTAACTGCCTTTTTAATTTCTAAAATTAAGAAAGAGTTCAAATTGAGAATTTCAGCCTCAAACCCAGTTCCAGCTTCTCAGAGATGGGACTGGCTTTCTGGCTGTAGCTCAACTGCTTTTGGAGATGCAGCTCAGATCCACAATATGGACCAGCAGTTTCTCCAGGGCCAGGCTATTGTAGAGGTTTTTATTGCTACTCCCTCCTTTTCTCTTCTCAGCAATTCCAGTGAATTCCCTCCAGACTGCTTGGGTTGGGAATTTTGCAGTTCCACCCAAAAGTATTTTATCCCCTTGCAGCAGCAGCGCTGAAGAATGTCCTGTGACACCAGAGCCCACAACAGGACGATGACTTGCTTTAAAGTGCCATCTCGTGGCAGGTTCTCTAACTGGGTCTGCCCGTTGAGTCGGGCTCTGCAAATAGTTGTTACACAGTGAGGCAACTTTAGGTCGGCATTTAAAATCGAGACCCGGACCCTTTGAGTCTGTTTCTCTTTCCATATTTCATTATTTCCATTTCTAAACCGACTTGCTAACTGACATGCAAGCATACAGGGCTGGAAGCTGCATGGTGTTCAAAGCCACTGCTCTGATTGCAAATGTACAGAAAAAAATAGCTGTGTGGTGCTTTTCTTGTTTTGTTCCTGTGATTCCTACAGCAAGACTGTGAGATTGTTACAGTAGAGGAGGTTAACATCTTCCAGCCTCAACATACTAATCGGTCTGCTGACAACTCTATCCTTCAGCTGATGTAGATCTTATCCTTCCCTCACATTTCCCCTGGGATGGATTTGCACAAGACAACTCCCAGCTTGCATTCTGCCAGAATACATAAGTCAAGCCTTATTGGTATTTATTAATCAAGGATCAAGATAGATCCTCTCTTGCCATGGCAGCCTCACTGGTCTTTCTCTACAACTGTTTTAAACCCAAACCCGGCTTTGGGAAACTGCAGGCTCTCTAAAATTTAAATGGGAAGCCTGAAAAGATTGGGGACTGGAACTGAGAGCTGCTCAGAGTGCTAACTGGCAGGTTTTGGCAAGAGGACCTTTGTTCAGAGTAGCACAGCTTGAGAAACACAAGAACGTAGTGCTTTATTTTAAACTTGCAGAGCCCCACCCTATTCTGCTCCTGGCTTCACAAGCCACCAACATACCACACATAAGCTTAGTGATGTTATCTTCTGTTGCTTGGACAATGTGCTGAAACAATCAAAATTACATGTGTAGCTGTCCTGCTGAATGCACAGATACTAGTTTGGAGTCACTGTATTGCCAGAAGTTTCTACGATCTCATAATCTAAAATCCGCCTCTTTAAATATGATTTGGCTTTAGAGGTGCCATGTCTCCCTGCAAAAGTCTGTGCCTTTTGTTAAAACAATCCCAGTGTGCTTATAATGGACTGGCAGTAGGAAGAAAATCACCTTTGGAACAATACTCACATCCATCTTGGAGTAGAGATCATCAATGTCAGCAAACATCAAGAAGAGGCAAACGCCCAGCTGCCCCATAAGCACCAATATGAACACATCTGAAGGGATAAGAGCAAAGAAAGAAACACACAGGTTTATGAGCAATCTCAGCTGCTCGCCTTTACTGCAGAAGATTGCAATAATTTCCTGTGTTATACAGTCATCAAAAGAATCCATGGGATAGAAAGGAATTTTCAGCAAAAGGAAAATGAACAGAGGAAAATCCCAGGCTTACTCAGTCAAGTAGCTATACATGAGTGGGAGACAAGCATTGTAGCCACAGATTTAAAACACCAAATGTGTATTTTGATAATTTGATTTGACCTTTTACATCTGAGAAGCTTTACAGCCTTCCATTGAGTCTCTCTCTGATCACAGTACATCCTGTGATTCAGAAAAATGTCCAGGATGTAGTCTTGATCTTGTTAACATGGTTAGGAATGCTGCCTTCAACTTCAGTGATGTCAAGACTTTGCTCTTGATCAGGATCTAAAGAGTCTAAGCAATGGAGAACCTATTACCTCCTCCATCTGTAGGCAAATGTTCCAATGATGAGTAAATTCATTTTCTCTCCAGCTGGCATGCAGTGAACTTCATCCTCCACCCACTCATTTGTTTATTGCCTTGTTCTGGGAGACTGATGACCCACTTTTCTGCTCTCTACAAGGAATGTCCCCTCCTCACTATTACTATACTGAAATATCAAAGCTATGAAACCTGCAGCATTATTTTAACTCTTTAGTAAAAAAATATATATATATATACATATATATGTATATATATATCTGAAGAAAGTTTTTCTAAGACTATGCTGCAGGATTTGTCACAAATCAAAAAAAGAACAGTTCTTCCATGACTCACTGCATCTTCTGGAACTGTCACAAACATATGTGCTCATCTTCCCTTCACATGACAGTCTTTCTCTTGATTTTTTGGCTGACATAATTTTGGTCAAGTTTAATTTTTCCCTATGAAACTGACCTCCTGAGTTGACATATATGTCATTTCTTCTCTCCCCATACTTACAGTTGGTGTAGATGGGTTGCCTGAAAGGCTTTCCCTTGGAAAACACTAGTGCTACAATGAGGCAATTGATGGTACTTAGCAGCCACACTGTGGTGTTTTCATAGCTCTTGAAGCCATTGTCTGTTTGCTCATGGGCTGCATCTCCCACCCCATGGAGCCCCAGGCTGGAGGATGAATTCTTCTCATGGTTGTTCATTGACAGGCAGGCACTGAAAAAGAGTGTCACACTGCTCAGAGGATGGTCATCGTCCTGGTTATTTCCCCCAGCTTGCACTATTAACTTTCAGGAGTCCTCCCTCACAGCCATGATATATGTTATTGGCAATGCCCTCAATCTCACCACTGGTTGAGCTTGCTGAACTTGTTAGAGCTTGAGCTCAAACCTGGTCCCTCCTGCAATCAAATCCTCCTCTCTGTGCTCAGCAGAAGCATTCTCACCACATGAAATGTGTGTGGCAGGTTGCTGGAGAGCTTAGGGACCTCAGACAACACAGGTTAAAGTGTTTGCACCCTTGGGCAGCACAGGGTCTGCTGCACCTGCTCATCAGGCCTGCAGTTAAGCTGATCAATAGTTTCACACAGACCTGCCCCACTAAGTCAACCCTGTGGTATCCAGAGTCCCAGAAAGGGTTCCTACCTGTGTATATTGGTCTTGGAATACCATGGCTGCTCCTGGACCACCACAAACCCGAAGACCTGCATGCTGAGGCTGAAGAGGATGTTAAGCACAACAGAGAGCAGCAATGGGGGCGAGATGAGCTGGCTTGGAGGCCTGTAGGGGACCAGCTTTGGATAGGCACCTGTGAAACTCACTGAAACATGCACAGATGTGTTTACTGGTATGTCCAAAATACAAGCAGTGATGCCCTGTAATACTGACTGCATCAATGATGCTTTTGAAGTCCATAATATTCTTAATAAAACATACAAAGATTATATCAAGTATGAAACACAGAGTTGTTTTCTTACAAAATCGTATTGAAACAGAAGAGGTTAACTAATATTGGACTATCATGAGGCACTTTTTTAAATAAAATGTTGGCTTTTTATTTTATTTGGCTACTGTCAGGACCAAGAATATGAACATATACTTATGCTCTTCTGTTCTCTTTCTGTCACTTGTCAGCTGTGGCTTGGGATTTTTTGCTGCCCATGTTCTGTCCATCCTCCTGCACTAAACACCTAGTGGCTGGTTATTTGAACTGGAGAAGGACAGCATTACCTGACACAGTAGATTTTCCTCTGTTATTTTAACAAAGTTATCCAGACTTTGAGTGAAAGTGCTCTGCACAAAGCTTTGATGCAGTTCCAGATAAACTACTTGCAGCAAAGTAGCTTTTGGCACCCAGTGGTGTTGTGGCTGGCCTTTTCAGGCTTGATTTCAACAGTCTTTTCCTGTTGTCTGTGTTCCAACAAGGATGGAACATACCAGGATGTAGTTTTGCTATATGCTTTTCATGGCCTGTCCTTGCCATTCCTGCTTCTAAAACTCTCCCTGCATTACTCTGTCTCAATAACATTGTCCTTCTCTTTCTGCCTCAGCACTGGTTTCCCCTCTTATTCTTGGCTTACAACTCCCTGTTCTGTAGTGTCTGACATCTGTCATTTCTTTCTTCATTTTCATCTCTCTCTTCTTTCAGGGCTCTGACCTACACAGCTTCAAAAGTGAGCTGGACTCAAAAAAGTTAATCCCTACTTTTTTATTTGGGCATGGAATCAGGTATCCTCTTAATCTGCCTTCCTAAATCAACAGGAAAATGCCCAAATAGACTTTCCACTGCACTAGGCGTGGGCTTACTCCTTGGTCCTAAAGATAGCAGGCCTGTTGGCAACAACCTACATGCTCAGCAAATGCACCACTAAGTACTTCCCATCTTCAGAGCTTTTCTCAAACAAGACCCCTCTTCTACTAATCTAAACATCCTGTATTCTACACAGAGAATGTCTAGCCTGCAGGAAGCTTGGCCTTCATTTTCTTCCTTTTTTGTATGTAGAATTATGCATTTCCACGGAGCAGAAAAATATTTGAGATCATTCTCTCATTAATACATAGGATGACTAAGGGGCTTACTTGTCACACCAATTACGGTGGTAATAGCCAGATCTTGGAACAAAAATTGGTAATTTCCAAAGGAGTTTAGTTGCTGAAAAGAGGAAAACAAAGAAAAAAGAATCACAAATCAGACATTTGCCATGGGCAGGTTTATATCCTCTCCAGAAAGCCGTATTATATCCACAGAGCTATTGCTCTGTTGTTTGTTCTGAAATGCTACTCTGCAGATAAGGAGACCACACATTTCGCCACCCTGCCAAGAGGTTCCTCACCACTGGGCCTGCAGTGAATATTCTTATTTTGCAGATTGTTCAGACTAACTACACTTTCAGTTCACTCCAGGCAATAAATGAGAAGAATATTTGAAGAGACTGCTTTCTCACTACTGGGTTACTTCTGAACTCAAAGCCCTCCTCTCCATCTGGGAAAAAGCCATGCAAAAGTGGTTTAAGGCACTCCAGGGGATCTGCTTACTGTCAAGTTAATTCATGCTTTAAATGCTGAATAAATTGTAACAGCATATGCTTACACCAGATTCTTCCTTTTCACAGACATATGCCCTCATCCAAAACACCATTCAGTATCTCAGCTTTCTTTTTGCCCATCTTGGATCTTGAGCCCTCTGGCTGAAGTTAATGGGAAGAATCTTGCCAGTTTTCTGCTGAGGGTACAGGAGGACCATATGACCACACCACAGAAGATTGCAGCTCAGGTAAAGGTAAAGCTCCATCTCCTAGTTTCATGTGGCTTTTATGCCCTATTTCTCCTATAAGGAAATAGTAGCTTCTCCAGTTCCAGCCAATGTGTTCCCAATACATACCCAGTAAAGCAGGAGAACATCAAGGTACTGAATTGTGCTGTACAGTGCCATGTACTTGAACATGCAGAAGGAAGTGACAAGAGCAGCACGGCCTTCCCTGTGTGAAGGGATAAATAAATTACAACAATTAGGTGATGGGTCTGCTCCTGGTGCTAGTTCTCTCAAAAGCCTGTTGAAAACCAGGCATGTGTCACAAGCAGAGAGGCCTCTACCAGTATCTTGCTGGGAGGTAAAATAAATAAAATCTGACATAAATGAAAGTAAAATCTTCACTTGCAGATATCTTGTTCGATGAAACAGGTTTGGTTCCAATCACCTGTGTTCTGTAGACTACAATTTACCCCAGCAACTTTTTCTGCTGACATTAATAGTGTAGGTAAAAACTCTGTATGAGGAAAAACTTACAAAGCCAAGCATCTGTTCAGTGAGTTCAGAACTAACAAGTCCTCTCCTCCTACAGTGAACATATAATATCCCATCAGGATAATGCTCTCTCCCTGGCTATTCAAATGCCCCAGTAAGCAAAATTAGGATCCTGGCATAACAGATGCCATATTTTACTAGCATAGGGTATCAGTGGTAGGATAAAATTCATGTACAGGTTGGCTGGTGGACATTTGATTCAGCTGTATAGAGCACTGTTCATTTTGTTATTTCTTTTGCATTTGAAATACTTTTAATGACATAAAGCTCAACTGTAAATGTCCTCCTCTTGTGATAATTAATGTATTTTAAAGAAATTTCAGATAGGGACTAGGCAAATGGCAATTTCAAGGTCAAAGACATTTCTTTTTCTCTGGATATGCGTATTGTGACTTGATGGGAACACCCAAACCTAATATTTGAGAGGAGTGGGAACTTTCTTCTTTATGAAATAGCGAACAAAACTCCATGCTTACCTGATTAGCTCTGGAACACAGGCTATGCTGGGCATTTGGGATGTGAAAGGTGAAGCCACAGACGCCTCCTGCTCCGACAGTGATATCCCTGCATGTGCCACTTTCAAAGCCTGAAAGTCACATTCCTCCTTAGTGCTCACTAGGAAGACACAGCAACTTGCATGTCAGCCAAGCAGTGACCCCTTATAACAGGATGTGTTCTGTGACAGCAATCCTTCTTCACTCCCTGGGTGTGCTCCACCCTGAGGGTTCCTCCAGTGAGATGCCAAGTCCAGGGAAAGAATGGGGATGAGAGCATGGGAAAGTTCATTTTCCACAGACCCCAGAGCCATCCACTACCAGCTGCAGAAGACAGGTTTGGCTCTGCCTCCTTTCTTAGCACTTGTTTGCTCCCACACTTTATGCAGCTAGTCTAGGTTCTCTGCTTGGTTCCCCCAGGAGAATCTTCTGGTGTGTTTTGCAAGGAAAATGAACCAGTCTTTGAGATCACAAACTGCAAAAATCTATTCCGAGGACAGCTCTTGCATGGTAAGGACCACACAGTCGGATCAGGTCCAAATCACTACTGGTAATAGTACAGCTGCTCTGTGATTAAGTGGCACACTCCCATTTCCAGCATGTGCTCAGTTTGGAATATTCTACTGACATTGCATTTCTCATTTTTAAAATATACTGTAAAAAAATTTCGCTTACCCCACAGTCATTGGCTCCATCTCCACACATGCCCACAAAGTAACTAAAAAATAAAGTGATAAGGCAAGTGAGGAATCAGCTCCATGCAAGTCATTTATGCAAGTCATGCAAGATTTGTGTTAAAAGCCATGTTGGAAAGTTAAAGCCTGTCTGGCCAGACAGCAGTTGATGTGCTGCACACACCAGGCTGATAATCTGAACAGGCCTAAAGCTCACTTTGCTCTAGCACAAGGCCTGGGGTGAAGTAAGGGTGAGGGTCTTCAAAAGACTTGGGAAACAGCTGAACAACAGGCAACAAGATGCCTGGGACTCAAGAATATATATTTTTTTAATAATTATGTTTATGTTTATATTTTGTGTTTATGTTTATATTTTATGTTTATGTTTATATATTTGTATCTCACTGTTACTGTGAACAATCCAGACTGCTCTGACACATTTTCTAACCCATTACATTGAGCTAGCAGTAGCATGGTAAAAAGACAGCAAGCTCAGAGAAGCTGCAGTGCTGGGAGAGATTCTTAAAAATCTTGGGGAGGCAAGTGTCAATCCTTTAGGCCCAAAGAGAAGTAAAAATGAAGGATGATATGAACAAACAAAAGCCAGGAGCATGGAAGCATTTGATCTTTGACAGGTTGCCAAACCAGCATGGAGTTCAGTGTCTTTTCGAATTTAATGGCCAACTTGCAAATGTGTGGAGGTTTCAGTTTTGTGCAGTTCCATGAAACTCTATGCTAGACAAAAGCCAGCTCTTACTACACTCTTTTCAAGCCTGAAAATTCAATAAACACTTTCAAATTCATTAGGAACTTACTCCAGCTTCTGAAACTCTTCTACAAGGCTGGATTTCTGACTAGGAGACATTCTAGCAAAAACTGTTCCATTCAGCAAGAGCTATAAGGAGAAAAATAGGAAATTATTTCTAAAACAATTGAAGTGATTTCAGTAATAATCGGAATTTAAATCGCCAAATATCACATTTATAAACAACTGTTTATAAATTACTCCAAAGCAAGAAAGGCTGATGATCAAAGATAAAGGGAATCTTAATCAATATTTTGAAAAATTAACAACAATAGTAAGGGCAAGAGGCCTGGTATGCCATTTGAGTAACCTGATGAACACAGTTTGCCAGGCAGGGAGTTATAAGAAGAGAATTCACGAGACTATTCTGTCCATGGAATAGACAAGCTATACTGAATTGCACCATGTGTAATATCACGTTTTCTCCTGTTCTCCAAAATAGGTCAGAGTCAGTGTTGGGCAAGGGGTAGGAACATGGGCACAAATATTTTAAATCATGTCCTCACACCTTAAGGCATGCCTGGTCCTCTCATGTGCAGAGAAAAATACAGGGATTTTCAGATCCTGCCCCATATAATAATATCAGAGATTCATGCAGCCTAGAAGTATTTCAGGGTTATATTTGTTCCCAGAAGATGTCCTGATACAGGTCTCTTCAGCTAATTGTACTGGGACAATTCCTATCTCCTGAATGGCAAGGCTACTCCAGTTAAATAATCCAGATCTTACCTTTGGAAGTAAGTGCCTGAAATGCTGTGCTACAATTTGATAAGATTTTCCAGTCATGGCAAAATGGTACTGGCCTGATCCCAGTGCCAGCCTGATTCCTGGCTCAGTCTGACTGTCATCCACCTGTAAAATAGGACAGAATGAGTGCTGTGCCCAGGCCCTCAAAAGATACTCTGCATTTACACAGACACTACTACAGATAGAGTAAAGGACATACCATGGGGAGGGTGCTTTTGAAGGCACTGGGAGACTTGGATTCAAGGCCCATTGCCTTTGCTTGGATTTATAAAGGGATTGAGGCATATAACACCAATAATTTCAGTGTTAACTGGGTGTTCATTGCATGAGTTCTATCAAATGGATTGTTGCATTTGGTAGAGTTCATGCAACAGAGCCAATCTGGTGGGCTGCACTGGAAATGAGAGGGACTAGAGACAGCAGATGGGCACCACAACTAAGCAAGTCTTGAAACACAGGGCAGAAGCTGCTCAGGCTGAGAAGCCACTCAACAGCCCCTGCAGACATTCCCTACCATCTGCCTGACTCTGTACTTCCCAGAGAAGGGTCAGCACCTTCAGACTAACTCTTCATGGAGAAAGTAACTGGTCTTCATCCCAGCTTCACTGTGGAGATGCTTCATGAAATAAATTTCTTAGCCTGGCTTGCCTATGATTCACTGTGTATATGCAATTTCTCAAGAGTGGATCGTGTTTTAATTCTGCAGGTATGGGAAAGTGCTAATGCTCCACCTGCTTGAATAGGGCTGGTTCATCCAATGCAGCTCCACAGATTGTAAGTCCACATCTATACCATCAAGTTTATCTTGCAGGGAAAGGAAGAATTTAAACTGGCATCAGCTAAGCATGAGGACTAGAGATGAATCTGTCTGGGATTTCTGCAAAGCTGGTCTCAAACCCAGCTAGGCAGTTAGCAAAAATATGTTCACAGGATAATATGCTAGGAAGTAAGCTCTACAGGAGCACATTTTTATAAAGATCCCCTCTTCATAAACACTCTTCTAGCACATATTCTGATGGTGAATGGCAGTTCTCAGTTATACCAACATAATCCTACTCCTTATTTAAAGCATTCCATCTTAGTTTGTTTTCCTGCTGTACAAAACGTGTCTGATATGCTCACCGCGCTTCTGTAATCTTCAATTTTGTTTTCTTCTAGGGATTTCCAGGTTATAGATGCTGAAAAAGATCCAGGCACTTTGTTTGCTTCCACAAGAATCACTCTGTGTGTTGGAGCAATCATGCCAGCATTTTTTGCCACTGTTATAGCTGTCTGAATGTTGTCCCCTACAAAAATCAAAGGAAGTGTTATCTAAATATTTCTCTGAGGGACTGTTTATTCATTTGCCTGAATTCTGAGTTTTCAAGTATATCCAGAAGAATCAGTAAGATTTCAGTGTCTGTGCATAACTTTTAAACTTTTGATAAAAATTAAAACATTGCAGATAAGGTTTGCCTCAACCATTAAACATATTTTCATTTGGAAAAGAAACATTTTGATATGGACATGAAGTATTTTTGTATTCAGCTTGAAGAGATCCATATGGGGAATGTGCTTCTAGATTATCTGTTTTAGACAAAAAAAGAGGGGGTTAGTGCTAAGTTGCTGCTGGTATCCCTGATTCTCATTGATTGGCTTTGGTGTATGTGGGCTGAAAGGGATGAGGCCCATGTCTTTGGACAATGGAAAAACTTGGGGTTATTTTATCCAAGCCCTGGTTTGGATTTGGATAGAATAGCCCCTCAAGATAAAAAAAAAAATAAATAAAAAGGCACTGGTAGGCATGAGTTACAGATGTCAAAAGGTTTGGAGTTTGTCCTGAGCATGCATGCTCCCTATCTGCTCATTTCAGAAGGCCCTATGAAAAGGGATCTTGCATGACATGCCTTTATTAGAATCAGACACAGCCTGGTGAAGTTGCCAGAGAGAGCATGGTTCACCCTATGTCATTATTAAAACACAGATGCTTCTTGAGTTTAATATCCATGCCTTCCTACCAGTGGTGTTGACAACAGCAGACTTTTCACTTAAACATCAGTGGACTCCCTGTCTGGGCCACTGACCACAAAAATAATGCACCTTTTTTAGATACCTGTGACCATAACAGTCCTGATGCAAGCAGCACTGAGCTCTTCCAGAACAGGCTTTGTCTCCCTCTTTAATCGATTCTCCATTATCAGCAGACCCAGGAATGTCAGATCAGATTCTACCTCCTCCCTAACAGTCAAAAAGAAACAGACAGATTTAAGTATTTATTTTACCTTTATCACATTGGATAGCCAGTTAAAACTATCAACCATCCCACCTAACTCAAAAGAATTAAAATAATTTGTCTATTTTCTGCAGTGCCAGGATGTCTGTCTTTTATGGTGCTCTTTCAATACCAGCAGTGCTAATTCAGTACCAGAACCTCAAATTTCCTGCAGGATTCCTAAACTGTGGTAGTCTGATTTGGAAAGTTCCTGCACACTAGACCTTCTCATTTGAGGACTGTACAACAAAGAAACACATCTTAGTTAATGTGTCTGCTCCTCTTGACAGTTGGACCTAAGCAAATAGCCTGTGGTAACTCCAGTTCTGTTTTCCTCTACATTTTTCTTTTCACCTGCGCTATTGTTTTTTTACAGTTGAACATATGCAGTTGAGAACAGAATTTAGTAGACATCCCATCCCTAACTCATGAACTAGAGGTCTCTCAGGGACACAGGACAACTCTGAAGAATTTAGAAAGAAGAAAAGCTTTCAAGCACTTATTTTAGACACCAAGGAGATGCCAAACACTTTCATGACAGTCAGAGTAGCTGAGTCAGTGGTGCCTGAATGGTCACTGCTTTCACAGCAGGTCTTGTGTTTGACCAGCAGCTTTCTCCTTTCTCCTGGCAGCATAAACATCACACATGCATACACAACTGCAAAATCTGGGCCATTTCACACACATTTGCTCATTGGGTTGGATAGGTCTGTAATGACACCTGCCACAAGAGTTACGTAACCACTTGCACTCTGCCTCAGTGTCATTGGCCCTTTCAGCAAAGCAAAAAACCCTGTAAAAAAGCAAGTGAGCCTCACCTGGATTAGGACCTGCAGCTAGTAAAGAGAGAGGACAGCAGACACTAACTGCAGATATTTCAGAAGTGGTGTTTCTGAAGTATCACAGGCAAAAGCAAAAGGGATTTGGGAAAAACTATATGGATTTGTGTGTAAGTGTTCTTTTGTGAGGCTTGTGAAAAACTAATACCATGAGCGTAATAGAAGAGTCTTCTGACTTGTTTAGAAACTAAAGAGGGCTAAAGCCAGAAAGTTAAATGATTGGACCAACACAACAGCAGAAGATAATTTGATGACTTTGGGCTGGAGAACAGTACTGGGGTTCATCTGCTGCCTTTGCTTAATCAAAGAGTGTGGATAATAAAGTTTTGAAAAGACTTCTCTTCAACTGAAAGCATGGGTAAATCTGCAAGGAGACTAATGTAAATGATGGAATGAATGGGGGACATGTGCTGGTCTTAAGAGTGTAATAGGATTACACTTCCTGTGTTAATCCAGAGTTGAGAAAGTTAAGAAATGGAAGTTAAGAAATGCAAGGATTCTGTGCATGTGCTATAGGAGTGCCCTCTATCTATTCCCAGACGTATATCCAGATTTAAATCAGATTCCACGTGGCCTGAATCTAACAAAACTATGACCCTGCTCTTGGCAGGGTGATGTGGTGATGGTGCTTTGTGAGGCACTCCTGGCCCATGGCTGAACATGGCCAGAAGCAGTGTTTTTTATGGCTTACCTTGTTAAAGCAGCAGGCGGCTTCCCTGCCTGCAGAGACTTACAGGCCAGTCCAATGACCCGAAAGCCCTGAGCTGCGTAGAGCAGGAGCTTGCTTTCAAAGTCTGATGGGACTGTGCAAAAGAGGAAAAGACAGTTTATCACAGCATTCAACTGCTTTCTAATAAAAGGAAGCCTTTGGAGCAGGGAACGTTTATTTCCCAGAGGGCCTGTAGACCTAGAGTCTACCAATGGGCCAAGCACATCAAAGAAAGAAGCTGAACTTAATTTTGTTCAATAAGCAAAACTTTGCGTCTCCTTTATCATTTTGAACTCAGGTCCTAAACTGCAAAGACTTACCTTCTTCCAGGGTGTCATAAAGGATCTGTGCTTCTCTAGCTGCCCTCACAAGGTTTGGAGGAAAAAATCCAACTTTTTTGAGGGGGGACAGACCTGTAGAGAACTTTTCCAAATATCTATTCTGCCAGAGACTGTACACCTTGTACAGGAGTTGGTAGTTACTTTCATCCTTATCTCTCAAAATCCTTCCTTTTTGAGAAGAGCTGTGTGAGAGATTAGCCTTAGACTTGGAATACAAGAGAGACACTTTTCTGGCTTTAGTATAAAGTCTTAGACAGAAATCTCATTTGGGCCTTTCATTTCATTGCACCATCCCAAGCCACTTATACATATCTGTTTCTAGGATGCATTTATAAATGTTTGTTACCTGTTTCTGCTCTACACAGCATGGCTATGATTTCAGGAGCCCCTTTTATGAAGGCCTGTGGATCCCCACCAATTTCCTGAGCAATGACAGACATTCTTTGCAAGGCAGAGGAAAATGGGAACTGATGCAAAATGGTAATTCCTTCCACTGGGGCCTAGGAGAAAAGCAAGTGGATTACACACTCTAGCAAGGATTTTAAACTCAGACTGAAGAATTTTAGGTCTGTCCTTTGGGCCATAGTAAGAAGCTAACTATGTATAGTGGGCTAATTTGTCACACTTAGACGGAAATGACTGGTACATAAAGATGAGATTAAATTTGTGCAGAAATATTTAGCTTAAGCAGTAGGAAAAGTTCACTGACAATTTTAGCAGACTACTAAATGTAGTTTACTGAAAGGAATTTACTAGTCCTGTTTCTTTAGTAAGACTCTGTTAGATCTTACACTGGTCTTGCAAAGAGAAAATGGTTGTCAGAGAGTGTCCCACCACTGTATGTCACCAGCAAGGATCTAACATCAGCCACCAGACTCCACTGTATTCCCCGCTCAGCTGGGTTCAGACTGAGTCTCAAGCCACGAGGACAGGCAAATCTCTGAGCTGGACAATCTCTAATCCAGCATCCCCCTGTTTCTGGTGTGAGCAGCAAGCTTCCCCAGGCATCTGTAATCAGACAGAGCAAGGAAATCTCTCTGCAGGCAGTACAGGAAAGACAAAGTGGGGAAGAGCTCTCTTGGACAAGGACACCCAAGCTTTCCTGTACTGAAAGGTAACACTTACACTGACAGTCTAACTTAATCATGAAGGTGAAGTTTGCAAATAACTTACAGTGGTGGCTTTGAGTCCAGGTCTAACAACTGTGGCAGGTGCGGATCCTTGACCTTCTATCTGGTGTCCGCTGGAATCATCTATCACCTGTGCAATGAAAGACAAAAATATTTCAGACTGCAACACCAGTACAGCTGAAAGAAACCTCAAGGTTCCATTTAGAGCTTTTCCTTGCCTCTAAACAAGGTATCATTAATTTCTGGGAGGGGCTTGTCTGACGTCAAACTAAAAACTTCCAATAATGAAAAATCTGCTGTATCTCTTGGCAATCAAATAGAAAGCCTCACTAGGCTCACTAAGACAATGCTGTACTCTTGCACAGCAAATAGACTATGTGCTCTCACTGACAATAAGTCCTGTATTCATTATAACACAAATTTAGAAAAAATCTTTAGCTATAACATAGAGTCAATGAGAAAATAATACACAAGAATTTGTATTAATGTAGAAAGCTCTGCTCTTGAAGTATTCCACAAATCATCTGGATTTTTTTATATCATAAAATATTTTTTGGTGTCAAAAGAAACTCAATTATTCCTGTTTCACAGGAGTTATTTAACAGAATTCTTGGGTTTTTCATAACTTTGATAGGTGTCTGGCTAAACCTGAGATGGCAAAGTGAGCTCCCCACTGTTTGCATAACAACAAATCACAGCTTTACCCAGTTAGTGGCCTCAAACATTTTCACATCCAGTGGGTCTCCTTGGATCTTGCCCTCCCAAACAATTAATGAATGACAAACTGCCAGTGCTTTGAAGGCTGGGCCCCAAGGCAGGCCGTGGTTTGCAGGGAAACTGTGAATATCCTGAAAGCTAAAGCAAAAGAGAACATACAAGTTACTATCAGAGAATACCAAACAACGTAAGACTAACAGAAAAAAAATCCTAAATTGGGAGCAGTTTAAGTCCCATCCTGAGACCAGAACACATGCATGTTCTGGTGACTTATCTTCCCCCATGCTTTTCATGCACCTATTTAGGCTGGGATACACATGCTTAAACCAGGTGTGTTATGCCTAGTTAGGGAGACCAATGGGATGGAGATAGGAATAGATTATTATAAAATACCTTCCTTGAGGCTTGTGCAAAGATTCTTTGAGTTCTGAAGCTGATATAAGTTTGAGCAACTCTGTGTATGCACATTTCTGGAAATGGAAATGGGCAAAATCAAGGCCACTGAAAGAACAGAGTGTCAATCTTGTGGGTAACAGTGACTGCCTGTCATAAAGGGTTGGGGTTACACTGTAGCTTTGAGATCTAACCCAGCCTGTTTACTGAACGCTGTCTGCCCAGACATGCTGTCCCAAATGCCGGCAACAATCTTTTCATGTGGAGCAGGACTCCTGGGATAAGGAAAACAATTCATTTTCCAGAGAATATAGAAATAAAATTTAAAATCTAAACATGGGGATCTTCAAACTACTTAACAATACCCGTCCTTGAGATTTGATCCTTTGTCTATTAGAAGAATCCAATCACTACCCCCACAAATTTAGATGCCATTGGTGTGTCAAGGAGCCTTACCAGTTTCTTTCAGAGGGCAGGAAGCCCCAAAGATCCAGACCATCTTCTGTTAAGGTGCCAGTCTAGGTTAAAATGCACATTTAAATTAACTTCGCACATGAGAGCTCCAACAGGAATGAAAAACAAGACTTATATTAAGAAGTTACTGTCCAGAAAATACCAGCACGGTGCAGAGCAAAAGGGCTACCAGGAAATTCCTAGATTCCAAGAAAAAAAATGAATTTGCCCCAGCTTCTGTTCAGGCACCCAGAAGTTAAGTATACAGCACTGGTCATTGTGTTTCTAAAATACAGTGGAAACACTCAATCAAATCCCAACCTCCCACCCCCAGCCTGGCTCCCATTGCCAATGAGGGCACAACCACCACACAGCCATTACTTTGTCAAAGCAGACAAGGTTCAGCTGTCCACACACGTTGATCCTCTGTGGGCTGATGCAAAAGATGCCCTTTTTCTTCAACCTCTGTTGGGTATAAATGATTCCTGTTGTCAAGGCAGCTGGCAGAGCTGGTGGGACTGCAATAGTGATAACATCCAAAGCCTTCTTCACCACTTCTCCTGTCTCCTCCTGGCAAAATAACAAGGACAGTTATCAGGAAGAGAGTGGCCACGAGCGCAGCACTGGGTGTAGCTCTCTTCATGCCTCCTCTCCTCCCCTGCAGGTGCTCCAGGCTGTACAGTTTTCTCCCCATGGTCTATCCCGTATTCATCTCCATGAGAAATTATTAGGCTTAATTTAATCAGAGGCTTTAAAGCCTCAGCACTGCTAAAGAGCAGCCTCCAGGCCTTCATCCATTCTCCATGCGAACAAGCCTGCCAGGTAGATTTCACAGCCTCCTCCAAAACACTTGTTCAAACATGCCAGCTAGATCATTGCACCCTCAGTCAAACCATTTTCCCATGACACAGCACACAGGAATCTGCTATTTACATGGGCATTCATCCAAATGCCTACAGGTACAGCTCTGGACTCCATGTTAAGGTGACAGGTAAGGCATATGGGATGGTGCTGAAAATGAGGGAAGAATGTATGAGCTAATGATTTCTTCTGACCTTATGTTCTAAGACTTGTGAAAGAAAATTGTTTTTACCTGCAGGAAGAGATGTGGAAGTAACAGTTACATTTGTTAAAGCAATCTATAATTTGGGATCTTAGATGTCAGAATAAAACTAACTGCCAGGATGATGAGTGTGGGCACCGTTATTCTGGGCAGTTGATTTGAATGCTAAAGGATTGAATGCTTTTCAAATTGGGACCCCAAGACTGAGACACTGCAAACTAAAGCAAATTTGCAGTTCAGAAACACTTGCAAACCATCATAGATATCTACTGTGATTACTTCTGAGCTTGGGACTTGGACCACAAATCATGCTGCATTTGATGTGCTGAATTTCCGTCATGTTCTGGTTCTCCCTTCATGATATTGTCTCAGACCACAGAACACACCAGTTTGATAATATTTTGTATCTCTTTCATGTTACAATGAAGTGCTTACCACTCACCTTTAGATAAACCCTCACAGAAGAGAAAGAATTGAGTACATCCTGTGATTCAATCTTAAAAGGTTGACAAGACAATTTCAGCGATTGAGATAGCATCAGCATGCATTTTACATATTACAATGGGGAAGTTAAATTAAAAAAAAAAAAAAAAAAAAAAAAAAAAAGAAAAAAAGACAAACCAACANNAAAAAAAAAAAAGAGGAAAAACTGCAAAGCAGACACAAGAATAGGTTCTTAAACACACTTTCTTTGATATCCTAAGCGGAAATAATCTTCTGAGCCAACTGATTGTAGATTATTCCCCAGGAGAAAAATGATTCAAAAGCTGAATTACAGAATCAACCTTGCAACTCACAACTTGGACTTTACTTTGGCAGATAATTATCATGGCATGAAATGATTTCCTGAAAGCTTCTGAAGTTCTAAATCAAGGCTTTAAAATTTGCAGAACTACTATTTACAGTCTATAACTCTTCTCACATTGACCTTGACGCATGAGAATGAGTGAACTGTTTTAAAAGGGTTTCAGGTGAACCAATTCTCCTGAATTTAGTAACTCACCCCATTAAGTGCAAATACACACACTGTGTAGACCATTCCAATGGCTGCAAATGCTATGAGGCACATCAGGAAACGGAGGGCATCTCTGTACAGCTTGAAGTTCATGGGTTTAGGGTAGAGAATGGACCTCACCAGATCCCCTTTGGCTGTGTTGAAACCTGGACAGACAAATTAAAATCATTCCAAGGGGAAAATATTTCAAAAAATTCTCTGCGAAGAATGTGGGGCTTCAAAGTTATTCATAATTTCTGAAACTTATGAAGGAAGGCCCAGGTCTTTCACTTTAGCATATGTGACCTTATCTGCAGAATATAGAAAAGAGATTTTTTTTGTCTTAGAGGGAAGGATTTTTTCAATGTCTTAGAAGCAGAGTAATATTCTTTTTCATAATTATATGCTGGCAGTTTTTGTAGAAGTTATGCCAAGCAAAAAGAAACAATGCATAATAACTTAGCCCAGTCCAGGATAATGATTCTCCATCTGTCTGTTGTAAATATGGATTAGTGCCTTTCACTTAATGTGATTTGATACATTCTCAGACTGTTCCAGTGAGAAAAATCATGGAAGGAAAAGTGAAATCAAGTGTTGACTGACCAATCCGCAGCACCACAGCTCTCACTACTCCTCTGTCATCTGCCTTGGTCTGAATGACCTCTGTTCCACAGAAGAGGACATGTTTTTTGTAATCCTCTGCACAGTACACTCTCCAGGGCTTGAAATTATCAGCTTGAGGTAGGTGGGTCTTTGTTACTGGAATGCTTTCTCCTAGGGAAGATTAGCTCAGATCAGGAAAACTGCAGTATACTTAATAACAGCCTACTGATTTTCAAATAGGTACCTAGACATCTAGGCAGTAAGTTAAAGGTATTTACTAGAGAAACCACTTTACAGAAATTTTACTTCTATATTCTGACATCTTCAGAGTGAATAGAGCTTAAAGCCTAGCAAACAAACAGAGTGCCAGAGAAGAGTTTTCCTTTGCATCAGTACAGCAGCTTCATGTAAGTCTGAGAACTGAAACCAGTCCAAGGACTCCAAACCCTGGCTGTAGATGTAGAGACTTGAAAAGAGGCTTGAACTGGTGTTGCATGACTGCCTTTGAATGGCCACAAGTCGTTAACCTAATTTGAACCTCATGTGCAGGTCACTACACATTCCCTCAAGCAGATGGGAACATGATATTCCCTATTTTCCCTCTCTAGTAAAAAGGAGGGCCTTTATCACAATGCTTGGCAGGTGACAAATACCCCATTTATGTCACAGCAGACACTAAGGTGAGGAAATATTTTGTGACAGCTGAAGTTTTCTAAATGAAAGGTGTTTCTGGAACTTCTCATTTATATGAAATTTCAGAATTGTCAGCTTCAGTTTGATTCAGACCAAGACCAAATTTAAAGACAAGAAATAGAACTGTGACCTCCTCCTGCACCAAAAGTCCTGCTTTCAGGGACCTCTCGCACCTGGTGTGTCCTCCACTGCTATCACAGGAATGTGAGGCTAAGTGTCTGAAGGGCTAGACAGATACTCCACAGGTTGGAGATGTTGCAGCAATCCAGTGAGTGACAGAAACCCCTGCAGCTAGAGTGGACTGTGGGCCCTCTGTAGAAACACCTTTGCTTTATATCCATTTTCTTCTTCTGTCTTTCTCACTTTTCTCCACTGTCCACTCTTTCCCTTCTAATCAGATCACCTCTTCCTAAATGTTGCACCCCAGGAAGGTAGAAAAGGATAAATTGCCCTTCCTAAAGTCCATATTGTCTTTTTAGACAATTAAGAACAATTCAATCTCTATTATATTGAACCAAAAGAATCCCTTCTCGGCCAGCTATGGACACTCTCACAGAAAGGAATGTACATGATAACACTGTCTGTCCTGTGTCACTGGCTGAAGCCACAGGTGTTCAGGTAGCAAACCTGGGAGGGATGAGCTGTACCTGTCAGCATGCTTTCATTTACAGTGCACTGCCCGCTGACCAAGATGGCATCACAAGGCAAAAGGGTTTTGCCCTCTTTCAAAATCAGCATATCTCCAGGAACAAGATGGTGTGATTCCAGCTCTTGGAAACCTGCAAGTAACAAGTAATGCAAACTTCGTGTTCTTCATATATTTCTCTGTAGCAAGGGGAAAAAAATACAAGGAAGTGGACTCACAGCCATTTAATTGGTATGCTGGCTATGTCAACACTGTTTAAAAAAAAAACAACTTAGTTTTCCTGACAATTTTCTGCTAAGGCTGCACTGAAATATTAATATGTTTGATGTGCCACAACATATTTCTAAGTCAAATTAACTCGATGTGCAGAAGTGAGTTAACTGAGCTGAGAAACAGAAGAGGAAACCCACTTTAGAATAAATCTGTTACTATACATGCTTGGGTTTGATATAAATTGCTATAGAAACAAAACACATTGAAAAAAAGAAGCATAGAGGAGTCACCTTCCTTGTTTCTGCAGACAGTGACCATGATGTTGTTATGAGACTCAACCAGTCTGTGCAGTTTAATGGATTGCTATAAATTAAAGAAGAAGACACAAAAGTGTTACATCTTACTTACATGATGCAATTTGTCCACTAACAATTATTTCCTTTTGTTATTTGTAGTTATGAGAGCCTTCAGAAACTGGGTTCTGGCTCTACCAGGAACTATACAACCACACAAAGAACGAAACTCTCCACCCTAATTACTAAGAGTGTAACAAAATGTTACAAAGTGAAGCACTGGAATGGGGAAGGGAGGATGTGGATAAAGTACCACACAGAGATTATGATGACTAGGAGGCCAGGCCATTGCACCTTCTACTTCACAATGCCACAAGACCAAACCTCTGAGTAAGTCTGTGTGCATGTTTTAACATGCTGGCCTTTCCCAGACATTAGAAGTAAATCTGCCTTGTGGAAAACGCGAGGTGTCTCACCTTTCTGAGATCATACACAGTCAAAAATATTGAGAGGAGAGACATGATTATGATGGCAGTGGCATACTCCATGTAATCTTCAGCAAACCACAGACATACACTGAACAGCTGGAACACGTAAAATGGATTTAGGACCTGTTTGGAGAGACAGCAATAGTAAAGAGCTGGCCACTTTTAAGTGGCCCCCACGTACCTAGACAGTCCAACCTGTTGGGAAAGGTCTGAAATAAGAGACTTTAAGTATTGTGACTTCTGACCCCTTTGTAGTTTTCTTAGCAGTCACTTTAATCAGATCAGACCATCTTCATCTGACAGAAAGACCAAATAATGTGGACCAATAGGATACTATTTGGGATGTGAATGACTCAGCCCAATCCTTGTTTTGTTTGCTTCTTTTGTAACAAAGGTGAGAGAAGAGCAGATTGTGCTGTGAGCATGGAGCTCACATACCATAAGCACATTGCCACAAACACCCTGTTCAGGCCCCATTTAGGCTGTTCCTGTCTGAAAGAGATAGTGGTGCTTTGGGTGCTGCTCTGCCCAAAATCATGAGCCCATTGGATCTCTCTGCAGCTGGAGGCAGGTACCAGGTACTGCTGTTCACTTAATCTCTGTTGATTAAGAGACAGCCCTTGTCTGGAAGGTTTGATTTCCAGTGCAGTTTGGAAACCTTCAATGGCCCTCAGAAGGCAAATAGAACGAGCTCCCAGGACACAGATACATAGAAATACCAAGCAGACACTGGCATGGAGGATAGGGAACAAGGGAGAATGAATGAATTTATGATGATTTCATGGAACACCTTTCCAACAGGATTTGAAAAAGAAAAGTGCTTGAAGAGTGAGTAGTAGGAAGTTAAATCAGATACAGAATCAATGATATGCACACATGGCCTCCCAAGCAGCTTAGAATAAAAGCAACAGAAATGCTTAACCTCTTTGATGAGTAGTTTCCAAATAGGGATCACTGGAACATCAATAGAGTTTGGCCCACAAATAACTCTCCTGTACGGGATAAAGACACATCACTCATAGATAAAACAGTGACAATGTCATTCACTCAAGAAAATGCAGATTTCAGTAGTCCTGAGAGCTTCTTTTGATCCCAGTTTAAAGGATGGGAGGATATTTCTTCCAGAAAAAAATCTAAATGTCCCTACAGTGCTTATGTCAGAAAAGATGGCTGTACCAGCGACATTTACTTATGCAGACAAGAGGTGTAACACAACCTATTAGGCAAATGTTTTCATCACACAAAAATTATTTTCAGACACCATAAAAAAAGGAATTTTGCATCTAAAATTAAATGATCCAAACCCAAATAATTTTGCAAAAAGTTAAGAGTGATTGGAATGTAAGATTTGACAGGTACTAAGGTCAGGAGCTGGATTTTCAGTATTCAATCAATTGAATATTATTTCTCTATTTAGCAGTTTCATAAATACATGTTCTGTAACTTGCTTAATGATACAGTAGTTTATGAGAATAAGTTCAATGACCAGAACTTCAATTTGGAGCCCCAGTGTAGAAGCAAACACACAACTTATCTGCATTCTTTCACAGAGAATTTCTCTTGCTCCAAATAAGAACTGCTTAAAGTTGGTTACTGGACATAGTTATTTCCTGATTGAGAACAATAACAGTGATGAATACTGAGACACTTCAAAAAACTTTTACAAGGAATAAACAACATTCTCTAGCCCGTTTCATTCAATATTTCCAAGCACGACTGTTTCATCTAAAATTATGTTCATATTAATAAATACACAAAAAACTCCTGGGAAGCTCACCAACAGAAGGAATTTACATCTCTTTGAAATCCATATGTTGAGTGTTCATGTTTTAAAATGTGTACCTGAGATTCTGTTCATTAGAGGTGAGACCAGAACCAAATTTATCATGTATAGCTGAGCACGTGTAGTGGTCTTCTAGGACTCTAAAATAGAAAGGGAGAGTTTTCCTTGGGACATTATGCACAAAGACACTTGACTTCCTCAGAGACTTGTGCAATCAGTGAACTCACCCAACTTTCTGGAACTGTTTTGCATAGATATTCCAGACATAGCAGATTTTTTGTACTTGGATAGTTTTCACCTAGAAAACAAAACAGGGACAACAATACATGCAACACAGCAAACAAAAATACTCTGAGACTAGCTCACAGAGCTCATCTAGGCATCCTCACTGGGGTCAAGTACAGGTAAAGGAAATTTTATGGAGGCAAGGAGGGAGAGAAGACAAGATTGCATACACTGACTCCCTAGTTGAATTATAGATGGGGATCCCCAGCTCAGTGCAGGTTCTAGTAAGCTTTACAGATCTTTAGGTCAAGCAAGTACAAAGCAGTGTTCTTTGTGAAGAAAGGAATAATCTTTACTCTGATCTCACAGAATGAATGTAAGAGATCACTGATACCATGGTGGGTACACAGGCAGCTGAAAAAGCCTGTCTTCAGCCAACAACTCCCTTGTCTTCTGTCTGGTTTTGGGGAAAGCAAGGGGCTTTGGGCCATTTGGGCCATTTGGGCCATTTCCAGGAATAGTGCTGAGTTCTTCAGCTAAACAGATGTGCCAACAGACAAGAAAGGCCATCCCAGGATAATGAGTCACTGCTAATGCTAAGCCCTTGCAGACCAGTTATCCATTAGGAACACACTGTCATTTATAACTTGCAAGAGGAGTCTGTCCTGTCCTGCACAACAATAACATAGCCTATTAGAGATAATGGCACTTCCTATCAGCTGGCAGAAGGCAGGGCTGTACACCTGTACACCTGAGTGATAAAGAAATCAGCTCCAGGGAAACTCTCCCTACCCAGCGTAATAAGCATTATTATAGGCCAATGAAATCTAGACTCAACTCATCCACTGACTCAAAATGGAGCTATAACCACAGTCATTAACTTAACAAGAGGTCTGAAGTTAGGATTTTATGCAATAGGAGCTGCAATATCTGCAATGCTAAAAACTGGAGTGGGAAGTGAGGGACTCAGCTCCCTGTTGGAAGAGGTCCTTGGACAGCTCTTGGGCACTACACAGAACTCTGTGGACTTAGGTAGCTTAAATGGCAAAACCACTTTATAATTGACTTGTAAGTAGGGGCTTTTGAATTGCTAGGGAAGGATTAAACTGTTCTCTTTTTGCTGCTTTTGAAATCTGGTTTTTTCTATCTAGATGTTCTGATTGATATGAAAGTGGTGTTCAAAGGGCCTATTATTTGAGGCTGTATTTGGCTTTTTTTTTCATATTGTGTCAGTTGATTAAACCAGTTGGCACTCAACTCTCCTAGGTACATTAACTATGTCCACAGCAGAAATACCAACAGATTTGCTCACCTAAAATTTGGTTTATATTGAAAATATTTTCTAAAAATTGTTGTAGATATAAAAAAGAAATTCTATTAAGTTAGAAATTTATTTCCTGAAAGAGAAAATAGTTCTTTTCTGGATTCCTTGGCACAGTGCTCTAGTATCTATAATCAAGAGCCAGATATTAGCAAATGTGTCATTTTGCAATCCTGTTGCTCACACAAACATGTAGTGCCAAGCAAGGCACATAACTGAACAGTCTGATATATGTTTTAGACATGGAATAATTACATTTACTCAGATCATGAGGAGAATGGAGATCTGCTTGGATCAATCCATTGTCTATCTTCTCCCCAGTGTCTCATAGAGATTTCAAATCTATGGAACTGGCAGAGACTAGGATACATTTTTGCAAGAACCGTTAACAGTCACTCCCCTTAACCTGACTCCAGCAAATGTACTTGAAAGAACAAATTGGCTCATACAAAGGCAAGGAAGCAAAATGTGTTGATGAAACATTTCTGGAAATACTGATATGCTCAGGCACTTTTCTGTTTTATTCCCCATCAGCTGCTTTCATCCCTGTTTTCCTGTTACTGAGGCAGCTGCGTTCAGTTCTGCACAGTCTCCTCTCAGACACACAGTCACCCCTCAATTCCCTGATTCCTATGGGAGGAATGATTTTTTTAATTTGGAACTCTGATTCTCCACTGCCAACCCCAGTCTCCTGAAGCTCTCCTACTTATAACCTAGATTTTCTGTCAAAAATAGTGAGAATTCTCATTTCATAAGCCCCCTCAGAAAAAGAGAGAAATTTTACAGAGGTGACTACCATTGAGTACAGTTCTCTTTTTCCACAGCTCACTGTGTTCCTCAAGCTGCAAGATTCTTAGCTGGATGTGTTTCACAGGTCATTTTCATTCCATGAAGCATGGCTGAGACTTGCCATCATCTCCCAGATGCTGCAGGGAATACTTTACTTACTTGCAAACTTGGCTTCATTATGGCTTTGCTGAAGATCGAGTCTTCCTCAGTGGCTGGATAATCTGATCTACTTTTGATAAATGCAGCCACAGAGACCCATGTCACAGTCTTACGAGAGTAAATCCGAAAATCATCCTAAGTGAATATAAAGAGAAGTGTCACAATTTGCCCCAAACACAGACCAAACTCACTTTTACCTCAGAGTCAATGATTACAGTAGCCTTTCTAGAGCACTGCTCTGGCACTTTTTAAGGATTAACCAACAGAAGCCTCCCAACCCTTGTGACTTAGAGAAAAATCATTAGAATAGGAACAGAATCACTGTCCTGTCAAAATGTGAGTACTGCAAATACTTCAGCGACCACAGGCCTGGTGTTTGGCTGATAAGAATGGAATGTGAACACCCGGATCAAGACCTAGGACAGGCAAACAGCACAGGACAATCTGAGATGCAGTGACCGTGTTGTAAATGGAAGATCAAAAGGAACACAGCATTGTGCTGCAAAATGGATGTTTAGTGTCAGTACCTTTACAGTCACTCCTGAGTTAACACTTCATTGGAAGAGGTGTGTCAGCACTTATGGCACCTTAGACAAGCTTTTGCCACAAAACGAGTTCATGATCTTTCCATTTTTTATAAAGTAAGTTGAACATTAGAACTGCCTGACAAGTGTTGGTAGTACAGTCTGAGAGATTAGAGCAACTACCATAGTGAGTAGCCTCGTGCTAAGTTGGAGTCCCAAAGACTGAACTACATGCATTAAGGCCAACTATGAGACCGACTTACATTCCATGTCTGAGCAATTTTGCAGTTATGAAACTTTTCATTGGAAAAGGGAAGAGTAAAAAAGATTTTTGGACAAAATATGAGTGTTTTGGAATAATTTAAGTATTAAAAAAAGAACTTTAATAATGTTTACATATCTTGTTTGCCTGCTTTTCATCTTAAACTGGTCTTTTGAGTAGAATAACATTTATTTTCTGATATCTTTAATTTAGATTTCAGAATGAGTAGACATTGGGATGCAGATTGAGATGGGAACCAGTGAAAAACAGAGGTGCTCATCATTTGAACTAAAGTGAATCAAAATTCAATAACAAAAGTGAGTTAAGAGGCTCTTATATTGCAAATGCAGAGATAATGATGACTTAAGAATTAAGGGCTTATGTGAAGCAAAAGATAATTCCAAGGATCAAGATGATGAAATTACTTGCAACCTCATTAGCAGTAGCCATCACACTTGAGAACTGATATAATCAGAATGTAGCAAAACAAAACAAAACTGTCATTTTAACACAAAGAATCATGAAGGGAATCTTAAATTTTCAAACACCCAGAGCATATTTAAGAAAGCTTCTTGATAACAAGAACATACAATATGATTCAATTCCTGTTTAATTACACAAAGGATCATTTAAAAACTCATTTGTTTGAAAAGTGCTTGGCATGGCACCTCTTTTTAAAGTTACACACAAGAATAGGTAATTGAAAATGCAAACTGAATTGAAGATTAAAGAGGGATATTAAGCCTAATATGATGTTTTTAATAAAAGAAAAAAACATACCCCAGACTATTAGGATGCAGATTGTCTCATTAAAAAGTATTCAACAGGCAGATCTGTGATTTTCAAAACCTGGGATTTTAACTGCAAGCTACTCTGCTCATTTTAAAAGGCAGCTCAAACACAGAGGCAGCAAGTGATCCATTTTGCAATTGCAAACATTGAAAATGCCATTGTTCAGGAATCCTTGAAGCAGAACAAATCAAATTTGTGGAAGTAAACCAACCCTGCCAGCTTCTGGAGTATTCAAGTTCAGCCGGAATTCAGACCCAAGTCTTAGTTTGCTTCTTTAATGTTGTGGTAGCTTCCATGAAATAAAACCAGGATTTGCATATGTTGGAGTGCTACAGTACAGTCCTCAACAGATAGAGACCCATATCAGCAAACTACTAGCAAAATGTACCAACTCTGAAAGCATTAACTGCAGGATTGCAAGCTTCTTGGACATGGGGAAGGGCTGATGGAAAATGTAAACATAGAACCAAGAAAACAAGCAGTGTAGGCTTGGCCTCTTCTGTATACTGATCCCTCATGACACACTTGGACACTGCTAGGGACATTGCTAGACAAATCTTTAATTTGGCCCAGTAGATAAATTTTGGCAGAGAGAGACATCTTCACCAGAGCAGCCAAGTGAAGATCTGCTGGACACTGCCAAACAAACAGATGCTTTAGAACCTGGAGCACAAGGCTAAAATGTAGAAAGCACAGGGATGGTAGAAGGGAGGAAGCAGGACTGAGAAGAAATGACAGTCTTGAAACCACAGATATTACGGGTTTTATCACCCAATGTCTCTCACCTTGTCTGATCAGCTGTTACCCTCCATTCCCATCATCATCATACACATAATTTGTGGAGTACTTTGAAATTCTTTGGCTCAACAGTGGTACACATAAGAGATCATTGCAGGAAACCAGCAATGTAAGAGATTTCAGCTAACTGGATACCTTACAGTTAACTCACCTTCCAAATAGTTACCTACTAGGGACTAATTAAAAGATTAAAGTAGGCACCTACTGTTGTTCTAAGCAGAACAATATCTGCTTCTTCCAAGCTGCATCGGATGCAATTTACCCACACGTCCCACTCTGGCTTCCAGTAAAACAGCAGCCTCAGAGCCCCACAGGACAAGATGTATCCAGCAATGCATAAGGCCTTTCGGCAGCCTTGAGTTTTGTAGCCAAATATGTCCTGTACAGCAAAGAGAAGAGGAAAATCATTACTCTTTCTCCTAAAGAAATGCCTGAAATACTGTACCTTCCTGTCATTCACTGTTCTCCCATAGGTAGTGTTAGGTATGGTATTATGAAAAACAAGCCATAGAACTTGTATTTGGCTGCTTACCAAAAATTTGCATCTTCAACAGAACTTTTTGTCCACCTTCACAAAATCCAGTTCTGACCACTATTTTTTATGTAGTTGTGAAACTGCATGAGACATTGTTTTGTGTGTGCATGAGCTGGAAATGATAACAAAATATAACTTTATTCCAAGCCAGGAATTCAGATTTGACGGTCAGCATTTTTAAGGGTCAGACAGCTGCAGAGCTTAAGTACAGCTTAAGCACCAGGGGATGGTGATCAGTGCAGAGCTGCTGCGCTAGAAGGGCTGCTCCCCTGCTCTAGCAGTGGTCTGCACTAATGCACCTACACTTCAGAGACACAGCCAGTCTCTCTGCTTGGTGCTGAATGACACTGTATGCCTGCACCAGCTGGAGCTGCTGTGCACAACTTGGCACAGACATAGCTTTTGTAGCTGTTATCCTCTTCCATGACAGCTCCAGTATGGTGATTTTGGAGCTTGTCAATATGCCATTGGCCTAACATAGAAATAATAATAATAATAATAATAATAATATTAATAATAATAATAATAATAACTGTTAGTAAGAACGTCTAATGAACACTTGCAGAATGCTTTAAACCTTCAGAGGGCCAAAGGAAGCTACTCATTTTAGTTGTATGAGTAGGTATTATTATTCAATTTTTAAAGCTGAGGAAATTGTTACAGTGAGGCAAGGTGACTTGCCCAAAACACCAAAGAGATGTCTGTCAGCATTACATTTCAAGAGCTGCAGGTCATGGTACCATGGCCAAATTTTCTCTCAGTACTGCTAGCAGGGANACATAAGAGATCATTGCAGGAAACCAGCAATGTAAGAGATTTCAGCTAACTGGATACCTTACAGTTAACTCACCTTCCAAATAGTTACCTACTAGGGACTAATTAAAAGATTAAAGTAGGCACCTACTGTTGTTCTAAGCAGAACAATATCTGCTTCTTCCAAGCTGCATCGGATGCAATTTACCCACACGTCCCACTCTGGCTTCCAGTAAAACAGCAGCCTCAGAGCCCCACAGGACAAGATGTATCCAGCAATGCATAAGGCCTTTCGGCAGCCTTGAGTTTTGTAGCCAAATATGTCCTGTACAGCAAAGAGAAGAGGAAAATCATTACTCTTTCTCCTAAAGAAATGCCTGAAATACTGTACCTTCCTGTCATTCACTGTTCTCCCATAGGTAGTGTTAGGTATGGTATTATGAAAAACAAGCCATAGAACTTGTATTTGGCTGCTTACCAAAAATTTGCATCTTCAACAGAACTTTTTGTCCACCTTCACAAAATCCAGTTCTGACCACTATTTTTTATGTAGTTGTGAAACTGCATGAGACATTGTTTTGTGTGTGCATGAGCTGGAAATGATAACAAAATATAACTTTATTCCAAGCCAGGAATTCAGATTTGACGGTCAGCATTTTTAAGGGTCAGACAGCTGCAGAGCTTAAGTACAGCTTAAGCACCAGGGGATGGTGATCAGTGCAGAGCTGCTGCGCTAGAAGGGCTGCTCCCCTGCTCTAGCAGTGGTCTGCACTAATGCACCTACACTTCAGAGACACAGCCAGTCTCTCTGCTTGGTGCTGAATGACACTGTATGCCTGCACCAGCTGGAGCTGCTGTGCACAACTTGGCACAGACATAGCTTTTGTAGCTGTTATCCTCTTCCATGACAGCTCCAGTATGGTGATTTTGGAGCTTGTCAATATGCCATTGGCCTAACNCAGTGAATTTATAAAGACGATGCAGCCTAAGATAAGATGGGAAATTCCACAGCTGCAATTGCATCAGGTGACCAAGAGAATTTGCTAACATAAGGGTTAAGGTTCCTCAATTCCCTTCTTCTGAGTATATCTGCAGCAACTGTGCAATCTTCTTCTGAGGATCAGATATCTGCAGCCACAGATATTGCAAGATCCATTTATAAGGTGAGAAGAAAAGGTAAGGTAATTGTAAGGATGACTAATGCATAATTCCTGGTTCTGTGGTGGTGTCTTTGCTTGTTATGTGAAATGCAGGCCCTGCCCAGTGGTTCCACACGCTGCCTCGGCACACCTGCTTTGTGGCATTCTCCAAAAGACAGACTCCGTCATCCTAGGCAATCTCCAAGAGGTTTCTAAGGGGAAGAAGTTGTCAACTGTGAGGAAAAAGTATGGTAAACAACACAGGAAAGTGGCCTGCACTGCACAGGACCTGGTTATACCATCTGTGAGATGCACACACAGCATTTTCAAAGGCTTCTATAATCTCTGAGCAGATCCAGAGAATAAGGCAAGTCTGCAGCAGACAGAAGGAAGCCCATGGAGGACAGCAGACAGACAAGCTTGTTAGGAGGTAGTTGGTGTGGCAGTCACGTGCAATTAATATTCACATGCTCCTATAAACAGATAAAGGGTCTCCATTCAACTCTTTCTAGCTGTAACCTTAACAAAAAGGTTAACGACATAGTGTCAGCACCAGCATACAGAATAATACATAGGACAATGTGAATTCACTCTTCACAGCAATTGCTTACTAGCAGGATCCAGACTTCACAGCTTGTCAGCAAGGCACAGGACGTCCCAAGGAGACAGAGATGCCTAAGGGAAGAACTGCTAAAAGAACACACCTTCAGACTTCCTTCAGTATATGGCTAGACCTGGAATAACTGGAATAGTACTTTTGAATTGGGATGGGCATGAATATCAGGGTGGGGAAGAACAGGATTGCTGCCATGTGCATCTTTCTTCTGCCCGTGAATCACTCCTTTAATTTTCAGGTTTTGTGCCTTACACGCGATGTCTGAGAAGTCAGCAAGGCTGTACTAATAGAATTAAGAAGAGAGAGGGTGGATGCTCTGCATGTGCTTGGCAGACATTTGGGATCATCTTCTGTTGGTAGTGCTCCTCTCCACTGAAATGTTCAATGCTTTCCCAAGCCTGATACAACAACATAATCACAAAACTAGAGCAAACTGTATTTCTCTGTATTTTCGCCTAGAAAACCATGCACCAATATATGAAAATATGTATCTGAGTCCCCCTATGCCAGCATATGTTTTAAGGCCTTTTTTTCCAGAGCAGTTTCAACTCAAAAAGTGATTTGAATCCATAGATTCCAAGACACTCCCCAGAACCAAGCATGCATCAGTATTCCTCATCTTGAAATACAGAAGAGAGGCAAACAAGAAAAACAGCTCATCTTGGAAGAAAAAAAACATTCTCTTTAAGATATCAATTACACTGTGTGCTGGATCTTGCTGCTTCTCACAAGGGACTTTCCTGAGACTGACAGAGAGACAGATAGATAGAGGGATACCACTGAGCTGTTCTGACCCTTCAAGGGTATGATCTGCCATAAGAATAGAGATGTTGGTTCAGGTTTGTTGGTTCATGTCTTGATGAGTGTGACATTTCTGAATATAGCTGTTCAGGAGTTCTACAGGGAGTAAGATGGGAAAAAATAAACATAAGATTTTAACTGATGCATCTAGATGTCGATGAAGGAATCTATTGCCAAAGAAAATAATTTCCCACAGTTTGGAAATGTCTGGAGCGGGTCACCTGGGCCACGTCACTGAGAAGTAAAGCTAGGCAGGGAAATAGACTGAGCTCCAAATTTCACTTGTGCCAAAGTTCCCTGAGCCAGAACCTTTCAAGCTTAACTTCAGTACAGAATGTTCTGTTAGGTTGAGGAGGTTTTTCTGGCCCTGTGCTTTCAGCTGAAAGGATTATAGCAATGAATGCTGCATTCATAAAGAAAAATAAATTAATACATGAATAACTCCTTGTTGAAGCAGAAACTTCTCACTTGTCAGATAAGTCAAAATGAAATTCTTTAGAAGAATTCTCAAAACTATTATCTTCCACAAAATGGTGAATATTAGACCCATAACAGAGGTATGCACAATGTGCATGAAGAAGGGAGGAACAGGCACACACATGGGGCAGGTTTGTTTAGCCACATGAACGACTTACAGTAATTAGGGTTTAGAAATTCTTGAAGCTTATATATATAGGATTCACTTGGCCTCTGCTACAAAGATCTCCAAGCAAATGCATGTCCATTATGGCAAACAACATTTTCAAGGCTGGCAAAAGTCTTGGTGAGAGGACTGCAGTGAGAGCATGTCTGTCAGGTTAGTTTTATGTTACTAAGGAAATAACTTCTGCTGTGTCTCATTTCATTGTGCTGGTGCAGACATGCTTCTTTGAAGAGGGTCTGATGAATACAGATTTGCACCTTGACCAATTTTCTAATGCAGGAACAAGTTTCTAGAGTTCAGTGACTGCATTTGGCATATAAACCAGTTCCCAGTCAACTAATTTGGGTTCTTGAGTGCATCAGACTAGGAAATGGCGGAAAATAAAGCGAAGATTAGGTGTCTGTAAGACTCCAAAGGGCTTCTCATCTCATAACGCCATCTACAAAATAAGCTGGTATACAGTGTTCATCTCATCTCTATAGAATAATTTTTCATAAATTGTAGTGTTGTAAAATTTTGTTTCCTCATCTGTTAACACCTCTTTTCTCTTGAGACTTGCAATAGTCAAAGGAGTGACTGTAAAAAAATGGTTTGACTTGTGAGTGAAGGGTCTAAGAAGGGGCCAGGATTATTGGATAGAAAAAGCTGTCAGACCTGCTCAGTTGGCAAGTAAGGTTCTTAGCTTCTTTTACAATCACACAAAGCCAGCATTCAAGGCCTTATCACTTTAGTGTCCAGCAAGTCTTTGTTACTTATGTTTAAAAGAAAAATTGCCTCTAACTGCCAGGTCATCTGGATAGCAGAATTTAAATGCAAAAGTCAAACCAATTCAGGCACCTTTTTCTTTGGTGAAAACAAAGCCTGTAGCTACCATCAGGGAGCCTAAACAGTGGTTGTGAATGGTCATATTTCTGGCAACCCAAACACCAGGTACTCTATTATGAACAACCTGTTGCTATAACAACAGATAATAGGATTAGACTTGAAAGACTGGCTAAGTTTCCCAAGCAATTTAATAACTGAATCTCATTCTTACCAACCAGAACCTGTTTCATCAGAGGTTTGTTCCTGTTCTCTCTGAAACCAGTAGTGACACTCACTATTGTTCCATTAGCAACAAGATTGTACCTTTCAGATTTTATTTCAATTTTAAAACTTACATTTTTCAAATTCAAAGTATATAAAATTCCTGTATCAGATTCCCTTCAGAATTATGGCATCTCAAAGGAGGCAGACAGCTGCCAAAATGCAGCAATAAACTGGGGTTCACCAGCTGACTGACTGCAGTTCTCCCATTCCTTCAGCTACAAGCAATGGAGGAGCACATGCTGAAGACAGGCTGCTGGCAAATCCTTCCCAAAGCAGCAGCCAGTCAAAGTCTATCACAATCTTTTGCACTGCAAGACTTAAGCTTCACACTTTAGGTTTTGTGCAAAGGGAATGATTATTTCCAAGCTGTGCAGAGAGGAACATCAAATTGGCAGAGAGCATAAAGCTGTGGTTTTCCGTCCTCTTCATATTCCACAGTAAATGTACTTCTCAAAATCTTCAAGCAGACTTCTCCAAAGGGAAGCATACTATTAGCCCACTCTGAGGCAAGCTGCTGTGTCCAGAGTTCTCTCACACTAAGATATCTGTGGTACTACAAATGGTTATGGAGAGTTTATCTCATGCTCTGAATATACTTTGCTAAGTTTTAGCTGCATAGCAGAAGAGTCAACTTTCATTCATGCAAATGTTCTGCAGCAATTCTAAAGTAATCCCAAAGACATACACAAGGATATACAAGGATCTATAAGGTTAGATTTCCTAAGTAAGAGTGATTACTCTTAAGTCCAGGACCATCTAGCACCTCAGCTGTATCAAGAAATGGAAGTACAGAAAAGTTCAAAGCATTTCTTCTCATTCCTCAGCAAATTGGACAGCTGGTTCAACATAGGGAAGCATTGCACATCCAGAGTTCAAATTAATTACTCGCATGCTTTCAGATTACTTGAACTATTCCACCCTGGAAGAACATGCACTTGTACAGTGTCAGCTGTTATGTTATTAGACCAAGAGATCTGATCTAGTTTGAGAAGTCAAGAACTGCTTGCTAATAATTTGGTTCAGGTAGATTAAACTGACTGTTGAAAGCAACACCAAAAATATTTTTCATGGCTTTGAATTTAAAAAAAGTAATTCTCTTCACTTCATGTATTTATCTTCACTCCACTTAAAGAGAATAGTCTTTTTCTCTTTCTTCACAACTACTCTCATTTACATACTACTTCCTTTTTTCCTTTCACACAAACACACACATTAGCAGTTCTCTCTTTCTATACACACTTGCTATTTTTCTCATCCTCTTACAGTACCTCATACATCCTCAGGGATATCTTCCTCTATCTCATACATTTTTCTCTCTTACATCTATGTAACAAACACACATGCATTCCTGCCTAATTTAGCATATTTTGGCTACAGTTCTAATTGCATTTTCTACTCAAGTGCTTTACAAGTCTTTTTTGTTCAATTTCCATTTGGGAACCCCAGGTGAATGAGCACTGATCATACTCACTGCAGGCATGGAGAGCAGGGCAACTGCTCCCCATGTCATCCAGACACTCTGGATTCATAGTGAAGACTGACTCAACACTGGGCACGCACAGCAGCTGTGCATGGAACACCTCAGATTCACAGTGCAGATCCCTAAGCACCAGATTCAGGACACATGGGCTCAGTATGATACTGGCGAGAAACAAGAATATCCTTGGTATAACTGGCTCCATAAAGGCACAGCTTGGGTGTCCCAGCAGTGAATAGCTGGAAGTGAACAGTCAGGGTACAATAGTGTGACTGTACACAGCACCAGACAATCCACTTAAACCTAATCAGCTCCAGCTCAATTCTGGCATTGCTAGCAACAGCACTAATTGTGGTGAGAGCACGACAGGGTGTTTATAGTCCTAGAAGGACAGGGCAGGGTGGAGCAGAGGCACAAACCCAGCAGCTGTTTGGAGCTGGGGAGCAGTGGCACATCAGCACCAGGGCTAGAGCCAGGAGTGGGGTGCTGCCAGCAGGTTTAGTAACTGGGTGGCGGAGCCAGTCGGGTTCTTCATTGCACGGAGCTAATTATTCCCCACCCTCGGAGCCAGTGCCTTGTGCTTCCTGCACTGCTCAGCTGATGCTGCTGGGTGACTCTCTACTGCATTCCCCAGGTTTGCACTATGCAAAATGCGGCATCTCCCCTTCCCTGGATGGCTGAGACAGCTGTCTGAAAATCTACATTTTTCTTTGCAAGATAACAGGCATCCATGTTTGCACATGACACAGTCTCTTTCACTAGAACAGGAACCTCAGTGAGGAGATTTTGAAGATTTCTCCAGGATTTCTGAAAGTGAACAGTTGTGTCAACTTGTGACTGTGTTTCAATAGCTTTGCTATTGAAATCCTGCAGGCACTTACAGCAGTGCTCCAGTGGCTCTGCAGCACAGGAATTTTGAGAAGCACTGCATTTACCAGATATGCTTAAGAACTGTTGTTGTACAGCTGCATCATGGATCTGACATCTCCAGCAGAATATATTAGAGGGACAGAATCCATGTGAATAGCTGACTAAAAGCACACAGTAATGTCAAAGCATCTCAGAAGCACTGAATTCACTTCAATCATGTGCTGACATTACTGTTTAAGAGCAGTGCCATGCAGGTGACCAGAGATTTTGTGTAAACATAGGACTTATTTCCAGATGTTAGAAAATGCATGCAAACACATTTCTCCCTGGGAAACTCAGGAAATAAATACACTAGTTCAGTATTTAGGATTCCCAGCTTCTAAGATAGTGTTGGCAATTCAACAGACTGCATTTGCCAGTAATTTATGCAAACATAACAGGTGTTTTTATGTTTTGGAGAAAGCCAAGGTTTCCAGTTCTCTAACTGGAGCTGATCCTGGAGATCCAGCTGTCAAATGGTTGGGGATGCCAGTCTGGCCCACCCCTCAAGCTCATATTAAACCGCCTCCATCTAGATTTGTAATACCACATGAATAATCTGTTGAGCCATCATCCCCTGTTGGAGGGGATAACCAGTTAAATTGAATGGACAAAACCAACCTTATTTTCTTTCTGCTAAAAAAAAAAAATAAATCCCTTTCTAACTGTATGTTTCTGCCAAGGAAACACCCCAACTAGCAATAACTCAATTACAGTCTGTAGCATTTTATTGCAGAACAGGTGCCACCTTCTGCTTCAAGCTGAGAAAGACCTAGACAGAGATACAACTCACCATCTCATTCTCTTCTCCCTGGTTAAGCTGTGCATAATGGTTCTTGGCAGGATTTTCCCCCATGAAATGACCCTCTGGAGACTTTCTACAGCACCCTCCAGACAGGTCTTCAGCATAGTGTGCTTGAACTTCTACACTGAGGAAGTGCTCTAAGTACACACCTTCCTTGTAATTCTGATGATGTTTGAAGTAGGGAGCTCCTCCCTCTCTGGGGTTAGCAGGTAACACTTTATCCCTCCTCCCTCCATTCTGTTGTTGGAGTTTTGCAATTGTGAGGGTTCATGCAGAATTCACACAAAAACAATGCAAGAAAGAAAGTTCAATCTTACAAGTGCTTGCCACAATATGACTCCAGAACATAACTCTGGTAGGTGCAAGCAAGTGCTGTTGGCACAAAACTTTTAGGGGAGGGCAAGAGGGGAGTATTTTTCTTCCAGGGATTACGGAATCACTGGAGACCAGGAGTGTGCCCAAATAAGAAACTAAATAGGCACTGCTGTTGTTAACACTCTTAGCAACCAGTCTGAACTAAGTGTCCAGCAGTGATCCCCACATATGCCATGGAAAATAAATCAAGGTCTGACACTGTAAAAAGGGGCCCCAGTTTGTGCAGATGGATTTATGCAGATGGACTGCAGGTCAGAATTCAGCCAAGTAGGATCTGTAATCAGGACCTTCATTCATTATTGAGAATAACCTCATAGAATGTCTTCTGACCTTGCCATGTAGCTTTGGGAGACATCACTGAGGTTATTTACTCACTCTTGGCGAAAACTGGAGTTTCCCTCTGATGTCAGTAAGCTGGATAAGATGTCCCTGACCTTTAAATCAGAGCCAAAAGGAAGCTGGCAGGAAAATAACACCGAGAGTTTTACCACCTCCTTTTTTTCTGGGCTGCATTTGTTGATTAGTCTTGTGATTCATTCCCATTTCACTACTATTTCCTCGTACTTTGCTACTTTTTAAGAAGTTACACAAGAAATATTTTAGGAGTGAGGTCAGGAAAGGCAAACCTGTTCTTCCAGCAAGTATGTTAAGAAAACTAAATCATTACTTCTAGGGTGACTGAAACAGATCAAGAGGTATCAAGTTAGTTCCTACTCCTCAGCATTTTGCTGCCATGAGGCATGGACTTGTACAAGCAACAAGACCACTGCATATCCTCCAGCAGGCAAGCTCAGTGAAACTGAAAGTGAGAAATGCAGGAAACAGAGAAGAGAAAATGAAGGAATTAGGTCAGTTAATACAAACAGATGTTCTGCCTTGACACCTACCACACTTCCAAAAGGAGCCCAGACCAGAGACTGGACTTACAAGGATATATCTGTACCAAGCTGTGTAAGGGTGATTTATTGCACAAGATCAAGGTTCTCTCCAGACTCAACTTCAGTGCTACCCTCTCCTCCTTCCCACTGCAACTGGCTCTGAGCCTCTCAACTTACAATTTTATTCTTCTGAGACTGAGCAAAGGGAATTTGCTCTCTAGTTACTATACGAGAGTCACAGTATAAACTAAAACTTTGAAAGAAAGAACATATTAAATTCCATTTCTGATAAACCTGATTACATGGGGAAAATGAGCATCGCTATCTAGAAGCTGTAACAGACAGGAAACAACTGCAAAGGTACCTTTTCTAAGGCAGCCTGAAGGTTTTGGGAAACAACTCATTATTTTGGGAGGCACTAGGGTTGAAAAACAGGACTGTCACACGCACTTTTTCTGCCTGGTCAGCTTTTGCTGCTTTGCCAAACATCACCCTTGCTCTTTCTAATGTCTGTAGCAGACTAGGGTGCAGCAGGGGTCCTTGGTTGCTCTAGCACAGAGATGAGAGATGCAGACATCCCACCAAAGCAGGATCTCCAGGGAAGAATAAAGGCTCATACAATCTTTTCACTATTTGTAGTTTTATTCCAGCTCCAAGGTGTTCTGCACTCCTAGAGAACACCCTTATAGGAGTATTTATACCTTCACAACTGAAAATGAAGGAAAAAAAAGGTTAAAGGTGCAAAACGTTCATCCATAGTCTGACAATCTGTCATAATAATTCATCACAATATTAATCTCGAACCAAAGAAGATGGTGACATTTGTTCATTTTCTAAAGTATGTTCACCATCGCCTGAAGAAAAAGCAGCCTGAATTGGAACCTTTAGTTATATGATGCTCTCTACTGTTTGGAGTAAGAACTACATGGTCTTTATTCATAAAAAGTTATTTTTTAGCATGTCCTATGGAGTATCATCATTCATATTTTTAAATTGAAACTTGCCTTAAAAAAAAATCATACATAAATTACAGAAACAACTGGTCAAGCTAAAATATAAAAGCAAAGTAGGATTTAAAATATAGTCCCTTAAACTTATAAATAAATAGTCACAAAGCTAAGGCAAGCAAGAGAACACCTGTCTCACCTCACCCCAACAACTTTGATCTCAGTCCTGAAAATACATGTATATATTATGTCATCCTTATGCAATTTATTTTGCTTTGAAAAATCTCACAGTATAAACAAAAGCCTGACCTCTAAAGCACCCCAAATCTCATTTTCTGTTTCTCAGCATGTAACACCCAGTTCTGGCCACATTACAGAAAGGAAGCTGTGAATCAACTGGTGACAGTCCACACGACAGAACCGAGAAGAATGACAAAAGAGTCATAAAATATGGAAGAGGTACTTAGTGTTGTTCTATGTAAAGAAAAGGAGACTGAGAAGAGTCATGGCAACAGTCTTCAAACACTGAAGTGGAGAATGTGCTTTTATCCATGTCCACTGTGGACATGTAACCAGAAAGATTCAGATCAGGCACAAGAGAATACTTTCTGTTAAAGTCCGCAAGCACTGGCATTGCCAGGTGAACATTCCAATGTCTGTAGTGTTTAGGGGCGGGTGTGGCATGCACTGCCCAGAAATGACCTAACCAGAGGTGATCCTGTGTGAGGGCAGATGGATGCAGCTCTTCTGGTGCCTCCATTGCCTCCTGCTTCAATGCACCAGAAAAAAAAAACCCAACAACTCACAGAAGCCCACTGGGAAACACCTTGTGTTTTCCAGCTTTCAAGGCAACGCTGCCGCCCATGTCACGCACTCCCCAGGCACAACAAGAGCTGTTATCAGAATCTTATCTGTAACAGAGTGGAAGACCCTGGTTCCACCATCCGGGCTGCGCTTCACCTCACCGCCCTCTCCAGCCCTGCCCTGGGGGCCGGGCCGCGCTGGGGTGCCCGAGGGGAGCCAGGGGCACAGGGACGAGGCCCCGAGGCGATCACAGGGGTGTGAGAGGGGCACAGAGCCCGGTGTGGGGGATCCAGGACCCCGGTGCGGGGATCCCTGATCCAGGTGTGAGGGATCCATGAGGGAACCATGATCCCGGCGCGGGGATCTCTGATCCAAGGATGAGGGTCCATGATCCCGGTGCGGGGATCTCTGATCCAAGGGTGAGGGTCCATGCCCCCGGTGCGGGGATCTCTGATCCAAGGATGAGGGTCCATGATCCCGGTGCGGGCATCTCTGATCCAAGGGTGAGGGTCCATGCCCCCGGTGCGGGGATCCATGATCCAAGTGTGAGGGATCCGTGACCCACGCGTGGCACATGCAGCACTTCCCCATTCTCCGCGCCTGGCCGACCAGCCCCCGCTGTGCTCCTTCTAAATCCTCCCTCCTCCTCCACCCCCGAGCCCGGAACG